>JARQWZ010003162.1:77500-95000 GCA_033150135.1 Gobio occitaniae
TGAAACGTGTCTCTATATGAAATTGGTTGTAAAATCAAAAATAGATGTAGTTACAGTTAGGGATGGACATTTTTGAAAAATCATGTTATGAAAAAAATCAAAGGTGATTTAACCCTTAATCGTCCCTCAGGGTTTACGTTTGAGTCCCTTGTGCTCAGATAGACCCCAGACTTTTACAGAGCGATTGCATAAGGAAATATATTTTTTTTACATGGAAAACTATATATAATTTTTTTTATTTACTTCTCAACTATACATTTATGCTGTGATTTTGTGGGTATTTGGTAGTTTTTTTACCTATTTACTGCACAAATACTTAACTATGTCATAAATTGGCTCATTAAAAAATATTTTTTCATGAAAAAATCACTTGAATGATGATCTTAAATAAATATAAATAGTTTTTGGACATTGCTCTATGTGTTAGGGATAGAATACCGCCATCTGTAGGTTTGTGGAAAAACTTTAGGAATTATAGTTAAAGAGAAAGTGTGCAATGACCACATTATCCACTAGAGGTCCAGAGGGAAGTTATGCAAAAGTTAAGCTGCCTTTCATCTTTCTTTTATTTGCCCTTTTCCCTCTCTTTCTCATGATTGTTCCATGTTGCATTTGTGCTCTAGTATTTGTCCTTCATTTATGTATGGACATTTTTCAGATTTATGCCAGTTTTGTTGATTTTATTTGCCAGTTTCTATAAAAATGCTCTCTGTTGCAGTCACACACGTGTGTGTGTGTGTGTGTGTGTGTGTGTGTGTGTGTGCGTGTGTGTATGAGATAGAAAGTTCGTTCTACTTTGTGTTTATGCTCTAGGACCAGACCTTGATATAAATGTGGACATTTTCAGATTTATACTGGATTTAGTTAATTTTTTTTGACAAAAAAAAGTGATTTTTTTTTTATTTTTTACACTTTCCCATTCATTTTCAATGTGGGGTCAATCTGACCCAGAGGGACTTAAAATTTTTTTTACACACCTTTAGAACAACCAAATCAAGCCCAGATTTTTTGTGCATGTTTAGATAGATTATTTAGGAAAAGTCACAGAGTCTCATGGCCCTGAGATGAAGGGAACACTTTTAAAAAATGGAGGAAAAGTCCAGTGGGGTCAGCTGGACCCAATGGGACGATTAAGGGTTAATGGCTTTAGTGAGACAAAGAACTACAATCCCATGAAGCATTGCAAATGTTTCGATTTAAAACAACGGAGAAATATCAAACTGCTCATTTACAAATGTTGCATATACACGATATTGCCAAAGGTTTTGTGACGCCTGCCTTCACACACACATGAACTTTAACGCCATCCCATTTTTAATCCGTAGGGTTTAATATGGAGTTGTCCCACCCTTCACAGCTCTAATGTGGCGTTCACACCGGGCGCTAATCGCGCGAAGGTGGACGCGTGTACATTTTGAGTTTACTCGCGCGAATCGCGCGTGACATTCACTGCACAACAGATGCGAATTTGCGTCATGGGCGGGGCTTCCGCCAGCGGATCGTCTCGTTGAGAAATGTCTGACATGGGCTGTGTTTACATGTCTTTTTTTTTGTTAAAATCTACTGTTAATGTGTGACAAAACGTAGTTTTAAGACTTTTTCAGGCGATAATGTAGTGGTTTAAAGCTCAAATCTGTGGTTTATTTATATAAAGAGAGCCTATTTGAACATTTGATCTGGTGTTTTGGGAGTTGTGAGCTCCAGTGGATCAGCGGCGCTCATTAACCCGGTGAGAGCAGCCTTTCCTCAGCCAGTTCTTCTGCCGCTGGCTCTGATGTCTCTGTGGTGCGTCTCCAGCTATAATTCATCTTGTAACGGCCGATCTTTGATCTCATGGATTATTAATTAGTTCCCTGGCAAATCGTTTAGGCAGAGGGAAAAGAGAAGTTTCATTACTTTATGTTTTTAGGCTATAACTGTACGTTGCAGTTGTAACGTTAGCCGACTAGCACTGACTTTGAATGTTTGACTGAATTGTTTGCTTTATTTCATGTGTAGCTTATTATACCTTTTACTTATACTTTTGTATTATTGATCAAACATAAACTTGCATTTAACAAAAAGAGACTGGGTTGTGTTTCATGTCATTTAATGTTATCACAGTGATAATCATATTGTCTGAACCAGATATTAATATACAGATTTTCTCCTCATTGTTGTCACTACTAGAGCAAGCTCCTGATTGGTTAACGCGGCGCGAAATATCCGCCAAAGTTCAGATTTTTCAACTTGAGCGATTCACGCGTTCAAAACGCTCAATTCGCGTCCTTCGCGCCGCCTCAATCGCGCGAATCGCGCCGCAGAATGCCATTTCGCGTCTCTGCATTGACTTAACATGTAAATCACTCGCGCGAATCGCGTCCGGTGTGAACGCACCATAACAGCTTCAGCTCTTCTTTCCTCAAGGTTTAGGAGTGTGTTTATGGGGATTCTTCTAGAAGCGCATGTGTGATGTTGGACGAGAAGGCCTGGCTCTCAGTCTCCGCTCTAACTATCGGGTTGAGGTCAGGACTCAAGTTCCTCCACACCAAACTCGCTCATCCATGTCTTTATGGAGCGACGCTTTGTGCATGTTGGGACAGGAAGGGGCCGTCCCCAAACTCTTCCCACAAAGTTGGGAGCATGAAATTGTCCAAAATGTCTTGGTGAAGCATTAAGAGTTCCTTTCAGTGGAACTAACCCCTGAAAAACAACCCCACCCCATAATCCCCCCTCCACCAAACTTTACACTTGGCACAATGCAGTCAGGCAAGTCCCGTTCTCCTAGACCCAGACTCGTCCATGAGAAGCGTGATTGGTCACTCCAGAGAACACGTCTCCACTGCTCTAGAGTCCAGTGCAAGGTTATTTTCGTAAACGAAAACTGAAACTAAGACTAAAACTATGGGTCAAAAAACATTTTCATAAACTGAAATAAAATTAAAAAATCATAATAAATGAAAAACTAAAACTAAACGAAACTAACAACTCTTACTGAAAAACTAACTGAAATGTATCGTTTTTACTTTTATATTTTTACATTGTATTTATTTGGTTCTTTGTTCAATCTCAGACCATTGTTTGTCGTATAGGTCATAGTTTGACTCTTAAAGGTGAAGACCCAACTTTATGCATGTTTTGTAAGATGTTTTGTTGGACTGTCCTGGGTTAAAACAAGAATGCTCTTTTATCAAGTTATTTCACTTAAGGACTTATTTAGTAAGATTATGCATGAAAAGGTTTTGGAATTTTTTTTTATCATAAGTTGATTTAAAAAATACTGTATAATGTGACTTGTTGGTTTTATTATATGATATTTGTATTTTTGTAATTTAATTTTTGCCACGAACATAGCCTTAGATGCTGACATGGCATTAAATAAAACAATCTGTATTCCATTATTTTATTGTTATTATTAAGATGTCTGCATAAGAACTCTAATCTGTGCAAACGTTAAACTTCGCTGAAGTTAAAAATCTTGATTTGGTCTCTACACTGCGTTCTGGTAACTCTGCTAAACTATAATTACTAAAACTAAAACTGAAACGAAATATATAAAAATTAAATAGAAATGTGTTTACAAAATAAAAACTAGCAAAACAATTTATAAAACTAACTAAAACTAAACTGAAATTTAAAGCAAAATTGAAAACGATAATAAAATAAAAACTAATTTAAAAATGCAAAACTATAATAATTGGTCCAGTGGCGGCGCGCTTTACCCCAGTGCCATGGAAACCCATTCCATGAATAATGATTTGGAGGGGCGTCGCAATACTTTTGGCTATATAGTGTATATATTCAAATTTCCAAGTGTAGCAAGATCTACTCGATTATGTAATTCGCACATTTCGCAGATGCTTTATGGGAGTGTGTGTAGCTAAAGAGCTCTTTTCCACTCTCTGATCACAGGAATTTTCTGCACAGCATCATGGGTAATGTAGTTTTTCACCACAAATTGCACTGTTAAACAAGATTATTTAAAAAAAAATAGGGCTGACGGCTTCAACAGAAGCAAATAGCATCGATTAGCAGCCTCATAGCTCACAAAGCTTTTTAAGTTATCGTTAAAAATCAATTTCCCTATGGAGAAAATGAATGGAAAAAATACTTGCGGAACCCGAGTGTTGATTTTATGACATTATCTCCATCATCATCCTCATCATCATCGGGTCGTGGCTAAAGGGAGGCTCATCACCATAGTAACAGGAGATCTATATGTTGGTGAAGAAAGACACAAACAAAAGCACACATACAAAAGGATAATTCCCACTCTCGTTTTTCATAAAATATGAAAGAGAGAGAAACACAGTGGCACGGTTGGATGCTCTCGCACATCTAAATCATTAACGCGCTTCTCTCTTTCAAACGGGCACTGATGCACAATCTCAGCTGAGTATGTGGCAAATATAACTATATTATCGGCTATATTTTTACATAAGGTTGGATATCGAGTACACCCAGCTTCATCTGCACACACGATGTAAAGCCATGTATATCACAAATCTCAACCGCTTGTTATATCGTTTATATCGAGCATAAACAGCCGGGAGAAAACTGCTATTGCTATAAAGTTTGAACTTTATATTAGTTAGACTACTGTAGTAGTTTTTGCCGTGGTAATTGTGAAATTTCACTGGTATCTAAAATGGTGCTTTTGTAACATCCTTATTTATTACACTACAAGAGTAACATGGGTCAAAAACAACGGAAACAATAACTTTTATATTAACTAAATAACTTTTATATATCTATTTTGAGTGGGGCCAGTGAGTATGGAAGCTTGTTTACGCCACAGAATACAATTTACAAGTAACATTTTAAAAGATAATTGCGACTTTTTGTCTCCCAATTGCGAGTTTAATTCAGAATTGCGAGTTATAAAGTCAGAGTTGCGTGATATAAACTCATAAAAAGTCAGAATTGCAAGTTTTAAAATGTATATCTCGCAATTCTGACTTTATAATTCGCAGTTGCGAGAAAAAAAAACAGAATTGCGAGTTTTTTACACTGTTAAAGACTTGGATTCTCATGCTAAACATGGAAAAAAAGTTGGACGTTTGATGGAGTATTTCTGTGCTCAAAATACTCCTTCCCGTTTCTCATAAGTCTCGGAAAGTTTTTCTCGAGTATGGGTCTATCTTTTCCACGTTTAAGGATGTCACAGCTTTCAGACGCTCTCAACGCAATAGCTACGGACGCTTGTGATTCTTTAGCCCCGCCCACAAAATACGCCTCCAGCAGCTCGTTTTTTTTTTTTTCGGAAAGACTCGGTACAGCCTATCTTTCTTTTATAATTATAATAAAACTAAAGACTTTTCAGAGATATGAAGGATGTAATACTACTCTATAGGTACTCAAGATTGACATGAGATTGACCGAAACTGAGTGTTTCACCCCCTTTTAAGTTTATATCTCGCAACTCTGACTTTATAATGCGCAATTGCGAGAAAAAAAGTCTGAATTGCACGTTTGAAAAGTTCATATCTCGCAATTCTGACTTTATAATTCGCAATTGCGAGAAAAAAAGTCTGAATTGCACGTTTGATAAGTTCATATCTTGCAATTTTTACTTTATAAATCGCAATTGCGAGAAAAAAGTCTGAATTGCACGTTTGAAAAGTTAATTTCTCACAATTTTGACTTTATAAATCACAATTGCGAGGAAAAAAGTCAGAATTGCACGTTTGAAAAGTTCATATCTGGCAACTCTGACTTTATAAATCGCAATTGCGAGAAAAAAAATTCTGAATTGCACGTTTGAAAAGTTAATATCTCGCAATTCTGACTTCAAAAATCGCCAATGCGAAAAAAAAGTCTGAATTGCGAGTTTTAAAGTTTATATCTCGCAATTCTGACTTTATAAATCGCAATTGCGAGAAAAAAAGTCTGAATTGCACGTTTGAAAAGTTCATATTTCGCAATTCTGACTTTATAAATCGCAATTGCGAGAAAAAGTCTGAATTGCACGTTTTAAAAGTTCATAACTTGCAATTCTGACTTGAAATGAATCGCAATTGCGAGAAAAAAAGTCAGAATTGCGAGTTTTAAAGTTTATATCTCGCAACTGACTTTATAATTCACAATTGTGAGGAAAAGTCTGAATTGCGAGTTTTAAAGTTTATATCTCGCAACTTTGACTTTATAATTCACAATTGCGAGAAAAAACGTCAGAACTGCACGTTTGAAAAGTTCATATCTCGCAATTTTGACTTTATAAATCGCAATTGTGAGAAAAAAAGTCTGAATTGCGAGTTTTAAAGTTAATATCTCACAAGTCTGACTTTATAAATCGTAATTGCGAGAAAAAAAATCTGAATTGCACGTTTGAAAAGTTAATATCTCGCAATTCTGACTTTATAAATCACAATTGCGAGAAAAAAGTCAGAATTGCAAGTTTGAAAAGTTCATATCTCGCAATTCTGACTTTATAAATCGCAATTGTGAGAAAAAAAGTCAGAATTGCGAGTTTTAAAGTTTATATCTCACAACTCTGACTTTATAAATCGCAATTGCGAGAAAAAAAGTCAGAATTGCGAGATAAAAAGTTGTAATTACTTTTTTTATCTTTCATTCTGTGGCGGAAACAAGCTTCCATAAGAGATCATTTTTTCAGGCAAGTAAAAATCTAAAACTAACCCTAAAAAATCCTTAGCTATGAGCCCTGACCTTCAGGGCAAACCTCCTGAATGAGGATTTATTACACATAAAACCTCTGCTGTATAAATCCTCACTGCTAGATTGCATCACACAAACCCTGAGGTTGCCAACGGTTTTAGTACAGTGCATTACAGCATATAAATTATGTATTTTACGAGACTATAATGTCTAAATAAATATGAATAGTTACATATTATAGCTGTGATTAAAAATATTTTCAATACACGACGAGCCGTATAATAAGGAATTGTAAATGCCTCAAGAACACCTTTATAATGTATAATATATGCATTCCTCGTAGAAATCCTAATTTTTTCCACCATCCTCTCTGTGTTGTGTGGCCTGAGGGTCTGTTGAAATTATTCGGAGCGACTCGGTCCTGTGAGTGTGGATCTGTAGGGCTGATGAAGGTGGCCAATGATTTCTGAGCTGATAGTTCGTGATGGATTGAATCAAGCCTACGCCGTGAGAATAAAAGATGCGGGTTTTCTAGTTACAGCTGGTGTTTGTGGCTCCGTCTACGGTTTCTAGCAACAAAACTTTTGCCTCACCAAGAAAATCTTTCAGTGGTTTTAGGAGATTTCTGTTTTGTGTTTTAGCTTGCTTATTTCTAATATGATTTGTGATACTATCAGGGGTTTGTTCAAATACAATAGTAATGCCTTAGCAAACGCTACTGATAACTGAAGCTTCACATCAGCAGGGTTTCTGCAGGTTTATGAAGGTAAATGTATGACCAAGTAATACAATGAAGGGAAAACAATGTCAAAATGTTCTCTAAACATAAATGTCTAGGGAGAAAGTTGTATTAGAGGCACTTCAGAGTTAAAGCTGAATGATTAGTCGTTAAAAAGATTGCGGATTCATCCAATAATGAAACAAGTCTTTATGAGTGAGTCATTAAATCATTCACTCAAGAGATTCGCTAAGAAACGCTGATTCATCCAGTAATGAAACAAGTGAAGTCTTTATGAGTGAGTCATTGAATCATTCACTCAAGAGATTCATTCAAAAACACTGATTCATCCGGTAATGAAACAAGTGAAGTCTTTACCAGTGAGTCATTGAATCATTCACTCAAGAGATTCATTCAGAAACACTGATTCATCCAGTAATGAAACAATTGAAGTCTTTATGAGTGAGTCATTGAATCATTCATTCAAGAGATTCATTCAGAAACGCTGATTCATCCAGTAATGAAACAAGTGAAGTCTTTATGAGTGAGTCATTAAATCATTCACTCAAGAGATTCGTTCAAAAACGCTGATTCATCCAGTAATGAAACAAGTGAAGTCTTTATGAGTGAGTCATTAAATCATTCACTCAAGAGATTCGTTCAAAAACACTGATTCATCCAGTAATGAAACAAGTGAAGTCTTTATGAGTGAGTCATTAAATCATTAATTCAAGAGATTCGTTCCAAAACGCTGATTCATCCAGTAATGAAACAAGTGAAGTCTTTATGAGTGAGTCATTACATCATTCATTCAAGAGATTCGTTCAAAAACACTGATTCATCCAGTAATCAAACAATTTAAGTCTTTATGAGTGAGTCATTGAATCATTCACTCAAGAGATTCGCTAAGAAACGCTGATTCATCCAGTAATGAAACAAGTGAAGTCTTTATGAGTGAGTCATTAAATCATTCATTCAAGAGATTCGTTCAAAAACGCTGATTCATCCAGTAATGAAACAAGTGAAGTCTTTATGAGTGAGTCAATGAATCATTCACTCAAGAGATTCGCTAAGAAACGTTGATTCATCCAGTAATGAAACAAGTGAAGTCTTTATGAGTGAGTCATTGAATCATTCACTCAAGAGATTCGCTAAGAAACGCTGATTCATCCAGTAATGAAACAAGTGAAGTCTTTATGAGTGAGTCATTGAATCATTCACTCAAGAGATTCATTCAAAAACACTGATTCATCCGGTAATGAAACAAGTGAAGTCTTTACCAGTGAGTCATTGAATCATTCACTCAAGAGATTCATTCAGAAACACTGATTCATCCAGTAATGAAACAATTGAAGTCTTTATGAGTGAGTCATTGAATCATTCATTCAAGAGATTCGTTCAAAAACGCTGATTCATCCAGTAATGAAACAAGTGAAGTCTTTATGAGTGAGTCATTAAATCATTCACTCAAGAGATTCGTTCAAAAACACTGATTCATCCAGTAATGAAACAAGTGAAGTCTTTATGAGTGAGTCATTAAATCATTAATTCAAGAGATTCGTTCCAAAACGCTGATTCATCCAGTAATGAAACAAGTGAAGTCTTTATGAGTGAGTCATTACATCATTCATTCAAGAGATTCGTTCAAAAACACTGATTCATCCAGTAATCAAACAATTTAAGTCTTTATGATACCCCTTTTCCACCAAAGCAGAGCCAGAGCTAGATCGGAGCCAGAGCCTAGTTTCAAATCGGTTCTTTGTGTTTCCACATCCAAAGCCCTAGCTCCGAGCCAGGAAAAGTGGTTCTTAAGTAGCACCAAAACATTGCTGGGCTAGAACAGGGCTAGAAGTAAGAACCGATTACGTCAGGCGCTGGGGGCGGGGTCAACAAGACCAACACACACTTGAGATCCGCCATTGTGAAATAGCAGCTAATGGAGCTAACAGCTGCTGCTCGTTTGTAATCTCCGTCTATACAAATTACGGCGAACTACATGAATGCGTTGGATTCGCTGTGTTTGCGTTGTGTTTTGATGCCGATGTAGGATCGTAAAGCCATGTGAATGAATAGTAACGCAACGCATTGTTGATGGAAGGCTTGTTCGCAGCGGTGCTGTGCAGAGACCGATCGTCGTATGATAACGAGTCCAGCGAGAGCACATGACTCCTTATGCTTTTGATTCACTCATGCGTTTTTATATCATATGTGGATCGGTCTGGCAAGCGCTGATGCGTCTCGAACAAGCCTGGTGTGTGTGTGTGTTTCCCGGCAGGGTTGCCAGGTTTTCACAACAAACCCGCCCAATTGCTACTCAAAACAAGCCCAATCGCGTTCCAGGGGGGATTCCCCAGTAAAAATCACATTTGGGGGTAAAATATGTGTTTTTTGGCATGGTTGCCTACTAAAATTCGCAATATGGGGCTAAATATCACATAATTGGGGTCGCTTCATCCCGTGGACATGAAAAAACAGCCCGCGGCAAAACCACGGACTTGGCAACATTGCCGTTGCCTCTCTAGCTTTGCTGAGAGAGATGAGACGTATACAGTGACGTAAGACATAGCTCTGTTGTGGCTCTCAGCATGTGGAAAAGCAAACGGTTCTTAGAAAGCTCCACAGTCGAACCAACTATGAACTGGGACTAGCTCTGGCTCTGAATTAGCTCTAGCACTGCCTTGGTGGAAAAGGGGTATGAATGAGTCATTGAATCATTCACTCAAGAGATTCGCTAAGAAACGCTGATTCATCCAGTAATGAAACAAGTGAAGTCTTTATGAGTGAGTCATTAAATCATTCATTCAAGAGATTCGTTCAAAAACGCTGATTCATCCAGTAATGAAACAAGTGAAGTCTTTATGAGTGAGTCAATGAATCATTCACTCAAGAGATTCGCTAAGAAACGTTGATTCATCCAGTAATGAAACAAGTGAAGTCTTTATGAGTGAGTCATTGAATCAGTCACTCAAGAGATTCGTTCCAAAAAACAGATTCATCCAGTAATGAAACAAGAGACGTCTTTATGAGTACTTGTTCACACGTTTTTTTTAATTTTTTAAATAATTAATTTTGATTAATTAAACATTTTAAATAGACTGCAGCAATTAACATTTTGTCAGAAACGCTAGTAAATTGCATATTATTTTGTTTAGTTTTCTCTCTCCAGAATCGTGGAGCTCTTCTTTTTTTATTAGAGATACATAATAACAAAATATGAAGTCATTTATTCTGTCAAATTTACCAAAATGAGTTTATGATTGAAAGAAGAACAAATATCTGCCAGTGGGCTCAGAAAAATCAACTGAATTCAAAGGGAAGTTTTCATAACTCGTATTTGTTCTCGTTCTACGCATAAACTAACTTAATTTTGCCTTTGCATCTTAAGTGAATGTATCTTGATTTAAAACGGGACAAGAATCCTGAGGACGATATACATTTTTGCAATAAATACAATATTTAATGCCATGACTTATGAATGTAAGGCTGTTTTTAAGGCTTTACGGGTGAATTAAGACTTTTTAACCCCTTAAACGCCTGGCACCTTTTTTTATCACCTTTTTTTCGTACCATATATTTAAGTAATTATCATAAATTATGTATCATTTGAAAGCTTACAAACTCAAAATTCATCCTGTGAAAACCGTTTTGAAATCGGACATTGTGTTACCATGGAAACGTTACTCTAAATTATTCTAGCGGGCTCCTCCCCCTAGTGGGCGTTGTCATGTTTCATATTACAACAATTATTTTAACTACTTTATAATCTAAATCTTTTCCAATCTTGACAAAACACATATCGTCGGAAAGGTCTGAGTCTCAAGGGTCCATATTTGGTGACTGTTTTGTGATATTTGGACAGAAATTTACAGGAAAATGAAACAATCAATGCAATTTGAATGACACCCGGTGGCTATTTTTGGTACAGCGCCTAAACAAAATCTCATGGGGACTTCAATTTTAGTGATATCAACTTCAAATTTGGAACACAACTTGGTTAGACACATGGCTTTGATTTTATAGTATAGTTTTTTTTGTAAAATATATATTTTATTTGAAATAAAAAAATATTTAGTACAGTATTTTTAATTTATAGTAAATTTAAACTTCCATAACATTTTCATACTTTCATATTTTGAATCGCTTTCACTTCAGCAATAATCTGCAGAGTGTCTTCTTTAAAAAGAGACCGAAAAAAGCATTGAATTACAAACTTTTAAGGGAGAGGTGACAGAGCCTTTTAAGACCTGCAGAAACCCAGTCTCAGAGATATTCTGAGGTTTTTTTTCAGACACTATCAAAACGGACTTGAGATTCAGAGCAGGATTGATTCTGCAGCGAGTTTAATCAAGCGGCAGAAAATTGAGAGCGAAAAAAAGAGCCGATCTGTCTCCTTTTATGCGTTTACGTAACTTCCTCGTACCCATGGATCTGGCTCAGAAACACACTCGGCGTACACACACCTTTGACAACGACACGATGGAGACATCGGACAAAAATAAAGAGAGAAAGCGTGCAGCTCCGAATGCGAGTTGTCAGCGCCTGATAAATGGGTGCTATCACCACGCATGTGTGTGTGTGTGTGTGTGTGTGGTCCTCAGCTGACTGATACGGACAGAGTCAAGTGTACGGGGTGTCTGTCGGTGTCTATGATAAGGCACATCTCTCTCTGTTCAGGGACGGATATAGAAACCATAGATCTGTCTCTCTATCTTAGCTCCGGCTCTAATCAGAAACCCGTCCACCCACTCTATTTCCTGACACGCTGGAATAACACACACATCTCCCAGAGGCTGCTCATCACACAAAACCATAATTCATCTCTACAGCCTTTAGTGATGACACACACACACACACACATGTGAGATTTTGATGCATCATATGCGAACCTATGTGTTGTTTGGCCGTGGCGTCTGCGTGTGTGTGTGTGTGTGTGTGTTTGCATTCAGCCTGAGGGACTAAACTAAACCTGCCGGAATAATAGATAAAACACAACACACTCCGCCCCTGCTGGGCTAATAATAAAACACACCTAAAGCCATATTTTTTTCTTAAGTGCATGTATATCACAAACACAAAGCGCCGGGTTGAGGTGAATCATTTAAATAATTGTACTTCTAATAGTAGCCTGACTATTGACATTACAGATCGGACATTTTCGGAGAAGAGTAAATATTGCACGATCTGATTTCCCAAATTGTGATGACTGGGTCAGAGCATCTCTGACATATCAAACATATACACACCGATCAGGCGTAACATTATGACTAGTGCTGGGCATCGATTAAAAAAAATGAACTAATTAATCAAATTTTTTTCTGTAATTAATCGCGATTAATCGCACGTTTTTAATATTTTAAGTTTTTGATATTTTGATATTGTAATAATTTCAGTTACTCTCCAAATTAATGTATAAACAATTTAAAGACAGCATATTTTAAATATGTGTTGTATTGTCATCTTTTTATCAATGAAGGCCAGTATCACTGATGTCTCTATGAAACATTAATGACGTTACATTACAGTATAACTGAAAGCTCCCAATCGCAACATTTATTAGGCTTTAAAAAAACAACTTTTAATTTAAGTGAACTTAAAACAATCTTTACATAAACCCAAAATAATAAATGTTATATTTACCCATGGCCTTCCCTGTTAGACACATACAGAAATTTAATAGTTATCAAACACCTTTCTTAACTGCATAAATAATAAATGAAATATAGATGAATCATCATTAAAGCGAATCTTTTCTCTGTTCCCGTTGTTCTTTGATGAGCATTAATGACATCATTATCAGTGCTTCTGTCACTTTAAGAACGGCCGCGGATCTCACGCGCTGTCCCGCGCATCTCATTTCCTCACAACTCTTAAAATTCATTTAAGACGTTATTTAACTAATTTAAGACTCCTAATATGAGAATACTCAAAATCCTCTGTGTTATTGTTTGTTCAAGAGCAAAAGAGAATTCGATGTGAGCAGGAAACTGACGCGAGTCTATGCGTCGAGTGTGTGTGTGTGTGTCAAGAGTGTCCCTTGATTAGATGACATGAGACGCATCCACACAGACAGGACACTGACACACACACACACACACACACACACACACACAGGACATTGGCATACAGCGCGCTCTCTTGTGTCTTGTCACTTGGAAGCATTTACATGAATAAGAGCGTGATGATCATGTAACGCTAAGCAAAAATGGATATAAAAACGGACGCTGCGTTATTTGCGTGAAATATTTTAAATGCGTTAAGCTGAAAAAATTAATCGCCCGCGTTAACGCGTTAATTTGCCCAGCCCTAATTATGACATGGGGCCTGTACCATGATGGTAGTTTAACAAACTCAGGGTTACAGGATTAGTTTTGAGTTGACAAAACCAAACCAATCTATTCAGGCTTTGTTGGTCCCATGATGCTGATCATCAGCTTTCTCTGTCAACTCAGGCTTTGATCCTGAGTTTAGCTGTGACATCAGCAGTGAACAGCCAATCACACGCTGTGGATCAACTGAGATTAATTTCTCTCTTCTGCAGAATATTACATGATTGAAAAATATTAAGAATTTAAACAAATAGACAGGAAGAAAAGAGCTGTCTATGAAAGAGGATAACTTAAAGAAATATATTATACGTCAATGCAAGTAAAAGTTATGAAGTTAGTTTAGTTGATATATAGAGATTTTTATAGCTTTATTTATTGATTTTAAAGCTTATTTGTATGACCTTTATATAGGCTATTAATATTAATTTTAACTAAGTGCCTATTAATGATTGATTAACTAAAATATATAAGGGTTTAATTACATAAATGATATCTTAATCATTCAAAAGTATTATTATTATAAATAAGCATTGTTAAAAGCCAGACGCGTTAGTCTTTAAAAACAATTTGCTATGTCGTGAACTTTAATTTGAAGTAGAAACAGAGGGAGTGACTTTATTGCATCAGAGGCGTGTCACTTTGCTCACAGCTGATTGGTCCAATTTCAGTTTGATCTCTTATCCAGAACATAACCTGCCCTGGAGCAGGTTAGCCGTGGAGTGTAAGTTACTATGGAGATGAACACAGCTAAAAGCCAAACCACTTTAATGGTACCTTAAACCCAGGATTGGCACAAACTAAGCTTAAACATATCTGGCTAGCCAGCTAAACCGGCTTCATGGTATAGGCCCCTGGTGAATAAGTGAATAACACTGATGATCTGTTAGTGGGTGGGATATATTAGGCAGCAAGTGAACATTTTGTCCTCAGAGTTGATGTGTTAGAAGCAGGAAAAATGGGCAAGCGTAAGGATTTGAGCGAGTTTGACGAGGGCCAGATTGTGATTGGGTCAGATCATCTCCAGAACTGTGGAAGAAGGTGGCCTGGTCTGATGATCAAGTGTTCTTCTACATCACGTGGATGGCCGGGTGTGTGTGTGTGTGTGTGTGTGGCTTACCTGGGGAACACATGGCACCAGGTGCACTATGGGAAGAAGGCGAGCCGGCGGAGGCAGTGATGCTTTGGGCAATGTTCTGCTGGGAAACCTTGCAAAATGGGGAGTCATAATGTTATGCCTGATCGGTGTATATATATATATATATATATTTATATGAAACAAATTGTTCAACAAACACAAGGGGGAGGCGGCGCTTCTGTTAATCCTGGTAACTACCCCTCCTCAAAACTCCCCAGTTAGTCACAGTAGTTCAATCCCCAGTAGATCTGATCCCTGAGCACGACCTTTAACCTCAGGATCCTGCAAAGAGACAGTCCCAGTCATAAGCTTGGCTCACAGAAACAAATTCCACCAGCTTTAGTCATGTGGCATCAAAAAAAAAGCACGTTTGTGCACAACGGGACACATCCAATCAGACTTTATTTAATAATAACCTTCTAATCAGGCAGATTTCGTTTATTTTAGCCCAAATTGACAAAATGAAGGCGGTGCGTTAGATTGTCCACTTCAGTGCTGTGAAGGACAGGAGCTCCGGGATTCTGGCCCTGGACAGACGAGCAGCTTTCATGTGAGATGACCGCATGACCTCTGACCTGCAGGTGTGTAACGAGTGTATAATGATGCTCTAGAGGCTGTGCAGGTGGCCTTCAGCTTCAGTCTCAGCCTGCGTCTGATGCATATTGGACTTGGCATGAGGTTTCTCGACTTGTGAGATTAACTGAATGTTATTAAGTTGCCAGTCAGCGTCAGCATCTTTAAAGGGTAACTTCAGTGATTTAGCATTAAGCTTTGTATTTAAACTGGGTCATTTATGCAGAAGAAATGTGGAATTATTTTTGAATTTGGTGCCTTCTAGACTGAGAAAAGACACTTTTTTTTTTCTCTCATGTGGATGAAAGACAACAACTCCCAGAATGCACTTGCTTCGCTGCCCACTCCGTACACTGTCAGGGCTCGACATTAAGTCTGTTCACACGCTTAAGTAAATCTGTCATTCACTTGTCCGAGTAAAACATTTGCTTGTCCGGATTTTTTTTGTAAATATAATCTATTCTCAACCAATATTCTCACCTGTGTTTAATCAGCTTTGACATATTTAAATATGCATATTTGTGATATTTGTACCTTTTTATAAAGGGGATTTTTCCATAATCTTATTAAATATAGGATATGCTTTAGCTTTCTTTTTATATTCTGAAATTTGATCTATAAATTAAATTAGAATAAGACACTATAGGGCTGTTACCAATCAAATTAAATCATTTACACTGAAAAATGACAACTGCATTAAATAATGTTATGAGATTATTAGAATATTTTTCAATATACAAATAAGAAATGTTGGAAAGATGAAACTAAACCACCAGTAGGTGGCAGCATGTGACCGTCTTAATGAGCGAGTCATTGAGTCGATTCAGTTCGAATGATGATTCGGATCGCGTGTCAAACTGCTGAAATTTGGCGATCCAAACTGCTGAATCGACTCACTGATTCATAACGTTTCGAAGCTTCATGATGCCGTGTTTTGGAATCGTCATCGCTCTATAAGTTGTTGTTTAGAGGTTTTTTTGCGCACAAAAACTATTCTCGCCTCTTCATAAAGTTATTGTAGAACCACTGTAGTGAGATGGACTTTGTAACGACGTCTTTAGTGCCTTTTAAGGGTCTTGAGAGTGAACCGTGCATTGAGCCAATGGAGGCCTTTCAGAACCATCAGATTTACACTAAAATATCTTAATTTGTGTCTGAAGATGAACGGAGGTCTTACGGGTGTCCAACGACATAAGGGGAAGTAATTAATGACAGAATTTACATTTTTGGGTGAACTAACCCTTTAAAGCTGTTTTCTGAACTCGGACATGCATGTTTTACAATTGGTTTAACAGAATTCCCGTTTAATCTGTGTGAGTTTTGATAATGTTACCTGATAATGCATTCGTCTCAGCAGAAATCATTCTTTGCAGTTCTTGAAATGCATCTGCAACGAAACCATGAGTGAAAAAGCAGGCTTTCCTCAGCCACTAGTCTAGGTTGTTAGGACTGGAATGAACATACCAGCTGTGAATCCACTCCACACCGCCAGCCGAAGAAAACCAACTGAATTAATTCAAGAGATGAAGCCTGCGATACTCTCAAATATTTACCCTGTTCCCTTCCATATATCTCTCATGCCTTAAAATAGGGTGCGTTCTTTGAAGGAGCTGACGAGATGGGGAGGCAAAACAGCATTAGCCCTGGAATGAACTTCATAGCAGGCAATCGTCGCAAGTATATGTTTTCAATCTGAGAGAACCACATGCTCATATATATTTATATACAACCATAAATTCGGCAGAGCGTCCTCCACGGGCCTCCCCTCAGGAATCAGACGGCCTGTCAGGAATACAGAGACGTAAATGAGCAAAAGGCCGAAGCCATCGCAGCGGCAGACGAGTGCCAGTATGTGTATGACAGCAGAGAAATGAGAGAGGATGAAAGTCGTCGCTCAGGGGCGAGACAGCAGAGGGCTGGTAAGATGGAGGAATAACAGTTTACTGCCACATCATGTTGAGGGATAATTCAATCAAAGGTTAGCGGTTGGCGATCGGCCCTCCTGGCGACTCTCAGGGAATGAAGATCTGAAAGAGGAAACACGAAATGTGTTAGAAAGAAATGTTTCACCTTTCGTCGAAAGGTGATCAGAATCTTCACATCACTAGTAAACAGAGCTAAGGTGTTTTTGGGACCACACACACACACGTT
>JARQWZ010003162.1:102500-165000 GCA_033150135.1 Gobio occitaniae
GGTAGATAGACTAGACATCTGGATTGGATGGATGGATGGGTAGATAGACTAGACATCTGGATTGGATGGATGGAGGGGTAGATAGACTAGACATCTGGATTGGATGGATGGATGGGTAGATAGACTAGACATCTGGATTGGATGGATGGATGGGTAGATAGACTAGACATCTGGATTGGATGGATGGAGGGGTAGATAGACTAGACATCTGGATTGGATGGATGGATGGGTAGATAGACTAGACATCTGGATTGGATGGATGGATGGATGGATGGGTAGAAAGAAGACATCTGGATTGGATGGATGGATGGATGGGTGGATAGACTAGACATCTGGATTGGATGGATGGATGGATGGATGGATGGATTACATTACAATTTAGAGCGATTTGTTATTAGAGGCGACTGTCCAATTGATGCATCTCAGAAATGTGATGCAAGTGAGAAATCCTGAGTGGAAATATGTCGCGCTGATTTCTCGAGACCCAGAATAGTGCAGAGATTTCAAATCCACACCGGCGACAAAAAAAAAAAGAGTTTAGCAAAAAATAATGACTGAAGCCCAGAGAGGCTGTGCTGTATTATTGGTTTCTGTCTAGTTTTCATGCCTTATTGTCTCATTATATCAACATAACAAGAGAAAAAAAACGTTCAGTCACATACTTTAACTTATGCCACCAATTATGCGAACTAGTAATGTTGATTTATGGATCTCGCAGGTCAAGCATCCTTAGGATTGTGAAAAAATAACAGTAGAGTCCCTCAACGCTAGCTCAGAGCTAATTTGGCGTATCTGTGGAGTTCGGGTTTGGGTCACATGTGTGCAAATGAGTCCCATTCAGTCCCATTGGCAAACACAGAGCGTATCTATCACAGCCTGCCGCTCACCTGCATTAATCTTTCACACACACCTTCCTCATTGAGGTGCAGTAATTACAACATGCATTCAGTGCGGCTGATTGTGAGACGCAGCTAATCGCATTAGCTAATCCCGGAGACCTCTTCATTTCCCCCTCGCTGAGCTCCACACACACCTCTCACTGCCCCTCCAGCGCATCAGCACACACTGCATAGGAGAGAGAGGGATGGAGAGAATGAGACAGACAAACTAGATAAGCAGATAAACGATGGATAAACAGGACTAGACTAGACTGATGGATTGACGGATGGAGGCAGAGACACAGACAGTAAAGCAGGTGCAACAGACCAGCATCCCAAACAGATTTCCGGCTGCATGTTTGCTGATCAAACTGTAGATAGAACTGTGGATACAACATTAGATGGGACATAATGACGGATAGAATAACAGACAAGACCATGGATGGATGGATAGATGGACGGATGGACAGATAGATGGATAGATTTATGGATGAAAGGGTGGATGGATGGACGGATAGTTGGATAGATAGATTGAAGGATGGACGGATGGATGGGTGGACGGACAGATGGATGGGCCAATGGATTTATGGATGGATGGACAGATGGACGGATGATGAACGGATGGATAGATTTATGAATGGATGAATGGTTGGTTGGATGGATGGACAGATAGTTGGATAGATAGATTGAAGGATGGACAGCTGGACGGATGGATGGACAGACGGATAGATAGAAGGATGAATGGACGGATAGATTTATGGATGGATGGATGGAGGAAGGATGGATAGATAGACAGATGGATAGATTTATGGATGGATGGACAGATGGACGGATGGATAGATTTATGGATGGATGGAAGGAAGGATGGATAGATAGACAGATGGATAGATGGACGGATAGACAGCTGGATGGATGGATGGACAGACGGATAGATAGAAGGATGAATGGACGGATAGATTTATGGATGGATGGAGGAAGGATGGATAGATAGACAGCTGGACGGATGGATGGACAGACGGATAGATAGAAGGATGAATGGACGGATAGATTTATGGATGGATGGAGGAAGGATGATAGATAGATAGACAGATGGATAGATTTATGGATGGATGGACAGATGGACGGATGGATAGATTTATGGATGGATGGAAGGAAGGATGGATAGATAGACAGATGGATAGATGGACGGATAGACAGCTGGATGGATGGATGGACAGACGGATAGATAGAAGGATGAATGGACGGATAGATTTAAGGATGGATGGATGGAGGAAGGATGGATAGATAGACAGATGGATAGATTTATGGATGGATGGACAGATGGACGGATGGATAGATTTATGGATGGATGGAAGGAAGGATGGATAGATAGACAGATGGATAGATGGACGGATAGACAGCTGGACGGATGGATGGACAGACGGATAGATAGAAGGATGAATGGACGGATAGATTTATGGATGGATGGAGGAAGGATGGATAGATAGACAGATGGATAGATTTATGGATGGATGGACAGATGGACGGATGGATAGATTTATGGATGGATGGAAGGAAGGAAGGATGGATAGACAGATGGATAGATTTATGGATGGATGGACAGATGGACGGAAGGATGGATAGATAGACAGATGGATAGATAGATAAATAGATGGATGGACAGACGGATAGATAGATGTAACAGAAAGAACAGATAAAGACAATGAAGACCAGCGTCCCAAATCTGATTTCCTGCTGCATTTTCCAACACACTAACTCTAACTAACATGCCTTACAGAACAAAGAGAGGGGGAGATGAAATGCTGTGTGTGTGTGTGTGTGTGTGTGTGTGTGTGTGTGTGTGTGTGTGTGTGTGTGTGTGTGTGTGTGTGTTTGGATGGATGCATTAGGTTTGAACGCTCACAGTCTCTACACAACCCCATTTAAATCTTTGGAGGTGAAAGAGGTGAAAACATTTCACACGCACACACAAAATCAAAGCGCATGAATTTATGAGCACATCTATATTCTGATCACATCACACTGCAATATTTCCGTCATCACATGTTTCACATGCTTCACATGCAGCGGCAACGGTGCTGTTTACAGTATTAGAGCAACCTCTGGTTTAGATCATGGCCGCATTACGGACACCCGTAGATTCTGAACGCCATCCATGACATGATAAGGTCATTTAACCCTCTGGTGCTCTTCGGTCATTTCTGACTGGAACATGTTAAAAATCACAGCTTCATCAGAATGATATGAAACTTGGTGACTTTTCTAGCATTAGGTATGTAAACACACACAAAAAATTGGGTCATGATTCGAGCATGCTAATTGGTCGTTAAAAAAAAAAGTAGCGTTCATTGTCTTCGGTCATACATGACCGACCATAGGAAATGAATGGGAAATCGGCAAAAACACAAAAATTCTCTGAATATTTGTGTGTACAATCTACAAATCAGCCACGATGCTGAAAAAAGTACACAGCAGTGAAGGGGTGACACACTAAAACATCAAGAGATGTTTCACACACACACGCAGACGTATACACACACACACCTATGAAAAACTGAACCTATGAACCACATTTGGAATTTTAAAAAATCACAGCTTCATCAGAATGATATGAAACTTGGTGTCTTTTATAGCATTAGGAATGTGAACACACACACAAAAATTGAGGGCATGATTCGAGAATGCTGATTGGTCGTAAAAAAAAAGCTCTTCGGTCAAAAATGACCCCCATAGGAAATGAATGGGAAATCTGCAAAAACACAAATTCACAGAAAAAAAATCTATATGTCTAACAACAACAAAAAAAATCTGAAACTTAATAATAAAAAGTCTTTGAGATTTTTTAAAAATATATATTCAAATCCATCCAAAAAAATCATTAAATGTGTTCAAAACAGAACTAGGGAATTCTCCATAGAGACCTCTAGTGATTTAACCCATGGTTGCATGATTTCTTAAATAATTCCAAAAGAGGACGCAACATTTTTTTGAAGGCATAGTCTCTATTTTAACCTGAAATACTGCAATATAAATAATTAAAAATAAATAAATAAAAAATGTTTTTGTATAATTTTCAATGGCAAAAATAGACCATAATTATTGCTTAAATATTAAAAAATACTATCAAATCATCTCAAAATACAAAATTAAAAATAAAAAATATTATTGAAGAAAAATAAATTGCATTGGTTTTACTGGGGTGGAGGAAGTTAAATTTGTAGGTGTCCGCTCACTTATGAACGCAACCCCTAAACGAAGAGCCCCAGAGGGTTAAAGTCAGTCCTCTCAAAGACACGTTCACCTTTCAGCATGAACAGGACGTCCCACATGTGTGTGTGCACAATAAAACAGCAGAGAAGAGCAGCAGATGCTTCTGATGAAGATTGGCATCTTTAAGTGCTGTGAATAGGCAGATTCTTCCCGGATAAAGGCCTGATTTATAACAGGGACGCTGAAAGGGCATATAAACAGCTTATTCTCCAAAATGACTCAATCAGTAGGAATGAATGGGATTTGAGAACTGAGATCTGGGGAATAATGTGGGATTATCCTTGGACATGTAATCGCAGTCACTGATGCAGGCTGGGTCGTGATGTTCACACCTACAGGCATTAAAGACAGTTCAATAATAGGATGTTTAGCTTAAGAATGCAATATTCATTCAGTCATCTTAGAATGTGTTGTTTGAGATGCTGGGTTTGCTTCAGATGCTCTGGTTTGATGGTGGTGATGGACGAAGCGGTGGATTTAGAAATATATTCATGCTGATGAAGCAACATTGTTATTATCAAATTACATTAATGTGCTTTTTACGGATGGATCGATTCATGGATGGATGGATTTATGGATGGATGATGAACGTATTATGGATGGATGATGGACGGATGGATGGATGGAGGGATGAATGGGTGGATGGACTAGACCTCTGGATTGGATGGATGGATGGGCGGGCTACACATCTGGATGAATGGATGGATGGATGGATGAGTGGATGGATGGATGGGTGGATGGATGAGTGGATGGATGGGCGGGCGGGCTAGACATCTGGATAAATGGATGGATGGATGGGTGGGCTAGACATCTGGATAAATGGATGGATGGATGGGTGGGCTAGACATCTGGATGAATGGATGGATGGATGGGCTAGACATCTGGATGAATGGATGGATGGATGGGCTAGACATCTGGATGAATGGATGGATGGATGGGTGGGCTAGACATCTGGATGAATGGATGGATGGATGGGTGGGCTAGACATCTGGATGAATGGATGGATGGATGGGTGGGCTAGACATCTGGATGAATGGATGGATGGATGGGTGGGCTAGACATCTGGATGAATGGATGGATGGATGGGTGGATGGATGAGTGGATGGATGGGCGGGATAGACATCTGGATGAATGGATGGATGGATGGGCGGGATAGACATCTGGATGAATGGATGGATGGATGGATGGATGGGAGGGCTAGACATCTGGATGAATGGATGGATGGGCGGACGGATGGGCGGGATAGACATCTGATTGGATGGATGGGTGGATGGATGGATGGGTGGGTGGGTGGATAGGTGGGTGGATGGATGAGTGGATGAATGGATGACTGGATGGGTGGATGAGTGGATGGATGGATGGATGGCTGGATGGATGAGTGGATGGCTGGGTGGATAAGTGGATGGATGAGTGGATGGCTGGGTGGATAAGTGGATGGATGAGTGGATGGCTGGGTGGATAAGTGGATAGATGAGTGGATGGCTGGGTGGATGAATGGATGGCCGGATGGGTGGATGGATGGATAGATGGATGCGTGGATGGATGGATGAGTGGATGAATAGATGGGTGGATGAGTGGATGGATGGGTGGATGAGTGGATGGATGGGTGGATGAGTGGATGGATGGGTGGATGAGTGGGTGGATGAGTTGGTGGGTGGGTGGGTGGATGAGTGGATGGATGGGTGGATGAGTGGATGGATGGGTGGATGAGTGGGTGGATGAGTTGGTGGGTGGGTGGATGAGTGGATGGATGGATAGATGGATGGATGGATGAGTGAATGGATGGATGAGTGGATGGATGGGTTGGTGGATGAGTGGATGGGTGGATGAGTTTGCAACAGGATTAAAGTAAATCTATTTTAAATATAAATTCAATCCAGGATCAAAATGATGGTTTAATTGTTAACCTGCTTATTTTTAATCAAGGTTTAAAGTTTGGTGCTACAGAATGATCACATAAACCTTGATTTAATCTAGATTTAAGATTAATCCTTAATGGTGCAACCAAACCATGATGAATTAAAACAACACATTTCAGATGTAGCAAGGAATCTGCAATTATAATGCATTTTTTAAGACAAAATGCATTAGAACATGCATTTTGAAAACAAAACATTTTTTTTAGAAAGGCTTAAAAAAAACGAGGTTGAGTAAATGACGTAATTGTACGAACTCTTTAATAAACGACAAAATAACTGCCGTGAGACAGAGCAGTCATGCCTCCAGCAGCTCGGCTTCTCTAAAACAGCGTATTTTCCTCGCTTCACACCTCTGGCATTGCACAAACTACAGAGGAGACAGAAACTGCAGATGATGAACAGCATCACCAGCCCTCGTCCTCCTCAGACTTTGATTTCCCTACGATTTGCACGTCACAGAGAGAGAGAGAGAGAGAGAGAGAGAGAGAGAGAGAGAGAGAGAGAGAGAGAGAGAGAGACTGGAGTGAGTTTTGAAAGCACTCTGCTAAAAGTGTGCAGTGACCCAGCTCAAACCTTGGAGCTGCTCATCACACACACACACACACACAATATGAAAACCACAGCCTGCAGCTGCCCACCAGCCCTGAGCCATCATTACTGCTATGGTGACCATAATATGACTGCGAGTATGTGTGTGAGTGTGTGCTAGCTCGACGGAGAACGGCGTGCATGCAGTAGCTCTGTTCCAAAAACAGTGCTTGGCAATGCAATTTTGGACGTATGATGAAAAAAAAGTTAATGCAAATGAGCTGTGAGGTGAAAAGTGACAGACTTGCAATATTTTTGCATTAGCAGTTAACACCGCAATACCATATTAAGCATAAAAATAGAGAGCACACACAAAATATGTAGTGAATAGTCCATACCTATCTCTTCCCAAACTAACCCTTCTATAGTGTTTGATTTTTAAACGGCTTAAAACACTGGCACTGTTGATTTTTTCCCCATATTCTCCATTGTTGCGGCTCCTCTCTTCCCAGTCTGTCAGTAACGCTCTGTTTAGTTCCTGTCTCTATGAAGCCCCGCCTTCTGGAAAGCACAATGCGCTCTAATTGGTCGGCTTGAGCAGTGTGTTGTGATTGGTCAAGCGATTTGAGCGTGTTTGGGAAATGTCCCGCCCCTTACCATAACAGCCAATTTC
Organism: Gobio occitaniae; assembly: GCA_033150135.1. Taxonomy (NCBI): domain Eukaryota; kingdom Metazoa; phylum Chordata; class Actinopteri; order Cypriniformes; family Gobionidae; genus Gobio; species Gobio occitaniae. The sequence goes on from JARQWZ010003162.1 coordinate 109,769, forward strand.
AACACACTACTAACTACTGAGTGGATGGATGGATGGACTAGACCTCTGGATTGGATGGGTGGATGGATGGGCAGGCTAGACATCTGGATGAATGGATGGATGGATGAGTGGATGGATGGGTGGATGGACTAGACCTCTGGATTGGATGGATGGGCAGGCTAGACATCTGTATAATTGGGTGGATGAGTGGATAGATGGGTGGGTGGATGGACTAGACCTCTGGATTGGATGGATGGGCAGGCTAGACATCTGGATAATTGGCAGGATGAGTGGGTGGATAGATGGATGAGTGGAGGGACTAGACCTCTGGATTGGATGGATGGATGGGCAGGCTAGACATTTGGATGGATGGATGGATGGGCTAGACATCTGGATGAATGGGTGGATGGATGGGCTAGACATCTGGATGAATGGGTGGATGGGCTAGACATCTGGATGAATGGGTGGATGGATGGGCTAGACATCTGGATGAATGGGTGGATGGGCTAGACATCTGGATGAATGGGTGGATGGATGGGCTAGACATCTGGATGAATGGGTGGATGGATGGGCTAGACATCTGGATGAATGGGTGGATGGATGGGCTAGACATCTGGATGAATGGGTGGATGGATGGGCTAGACATCTGGATGAATGGGTGGATGGGCTAGACATCTGGATGAATGGGTGGATGGATGGATGGATGGATGGATGGATGGGCGGACTAGACCTCTGGATGGATGGATGGGCTAGACATCTGGATGAATGGGTGGGCTAGACATCTGGATGAATGGGTGGATGGGTGGGCTAGACATCTGGATGAATGGGTGGATGGGTGGGCTAGACATCTGGATGAATGGGTGGATGGGTGGGCTAGACATCTGGATGAATGGGTGGGCTAGACATCTGGATGGATGGGTGGATGGATGGATGAATGGGTGGATGGGCGGACTAGATCTCTGGATGGATGGATGGGCTAGACCTCTGGATGAATGGGTGGATGGGTGGGCTAGACATCTGGATGAATGGGTGGATGGGTGGGCTAGACATCTGGATGAATGGGTGGATGGGTGGGCTAGACATCTGGATGAATGGGTGGGCTAGACATCTGGATGGATGGATGGATGGATGGGCTAGACATCTGGATGAATGGGTGGATGGATGGATGAATGGGTGGATGGGCGGACTAGATCTCTGGATGGATGGATGGGCTAGACCTCTGGATGGATGGATGGATGGGCATCGGCTGTACATTCGTCATTGCAGTGCATTGTGGGTTAGAATGAAAGCACTCGATAACGTCCACTATGGTCTTGGACACTACAAATGGCCGCCCCCTCAAATAATGCCCTGCTTTTGAGCCTTTGAGTGTGTTCTGGCATTCTACCATACTATATCTGCAGTGTGTATACACACTTTCTGCACGCACTAGCCAGATGGTCTCCAGCATTCGCCAAATGCGCATCACACCGCCAGAACACACTGTGCAAATGATGCTTTTTTAATCAGATAGAAATATTTTTATCTGTTTTCATTATTGAATAAATAATCAATATTTGCACTGAGCTCTGCCTTCTCCATGAAGGACATTAGGCCACGCCCACACCGGGGGGGGGGGAACAATCCAACGCTCTCCATTGACTTTGCATTGCGTGAGGCTGCCTCATTGTCATTTCGGACTTATAATAAAAAACAGAACAATGTCTAAAAGCTGATATGTGACAAAGTGTACAGCAAACAAGCTAAACAACACAGAAATACGTTTTACGTCGACCCAAAACAACGAGCGTTTAAGGAGACAAAAGTGGATAAAGGCAGAGGTGGACAGTAACTAAGTACATTTACTTGAGTACTGTACTTAAGTACACTTTTTGAGTATCTGTACTTTACTTGAGTATTATTTTTTAGGGAAACTTATTACTTTAACTTCACTACATTTGAAAGACAAATATCGTACTTTTTACTCCCCTACATTTCTATCAAGGCCCTCGAAGTAGAACGTAGTTTCTGTAGCAGCTTTGAAAGTCAGTGGATTTTTTACTTCTTTAAAAGGTTTTTTTTTTTTTTTGCAGACAGCCTATCAGCAATCACTCTTATAGGGTCATGTAAAGTTTCCCAACATTTTTCTGATCAGTTTATAGCAAAATGTAAGAAGACGGTTCGTCGGCGCAGTGTGTGCACCCATGGCCATACTTAGAAAGTGTGTTTCAGTTTTCTCTAAAGATTAAAGATTAGTTTAGTTGGCATACACTTGACACGTCTCATAAAATGTTCAAAAATGTAAACGTCTGGGAGAAAGAGAAGAGTAAACAGTTGGGGGAATATCGGATGTGTATCACAGTATTGGATCCGTGCATTCTGCCTTAAAGTGACAGTAGCTTTGTAACTTTTAATACAAGTATTAAAATGAGTTTAAGGTGGTCGTATGCTAGCATGTCGGATGGAGCATCACTGACTGGCTTAAACCATCATGATGGCATAATGTGCATTTATACAACAATGCAACAATAATAAAATAATGCATTGACATAAAAAATGAAATTTACTTTTGATACTTAAGTACTTTTAAATACAAATACTTCTGTACTTTTACTTAAGTAAAAATCTGTTTTTACAACTTTCACTTGTAACGGAGTAATATTTGACCAGTAGTACTTTTACTTTTACTCAAGTAATGGAGTTGTGTACTTTGTCCACCTCTGTAACGATTAATCTACTACATCAATGTATCGATTTATATTCCTATGATCTAACTACATCGATCTGTGCTCGGCAAGTTGGCCTTCCGGACGACATATATCGATCTAACATCGCTTTAAAAGGTAATCAATCGATTGTATCGATAATAGGAAATAAAGCATTTGATTTAAGCACGTCAGACTTTACATGGATGTTTTTTCTTGGCACTTTTAATGATAAAGGCGTTAAACGTTACTCGATTTTGTCTGCCTATTTGTGACATCATCGCCACGCACCAGCAGTACTGCTGGCGACATAGTGAACGCACAGAGAAGTGTTCTGCGGTCAGATCATGTTGATCAGTTGATATTTTGAAAAAAAAAAAATATCTGTAGAGTCATTGAAGAGTAGTTGGTTACATTTTATCTTTTGTTAAATATTGTTTGTTTATTAAACTGAGAGTAGTAGCAGGTTCAGACAGTTTATTCAACCTGAAGAAATGTTGGTTGCACTTTATTTTTGATAATAATATTGTATTTGTCTTATTTTAATGTTGAAAAACAACAGCAAAAGTAGCAGGTAAACCTACTATTAATTAAACCTGAAGAGAAGTTAGATGCACTTTATTTTTGATATTAATAATGTAATATTTTTATGTTGGAAAACAAAAGCAGTAGTAGCAGGTTAACCTACTGTTGAAATGTTGTTTGCACTTACTGTGCTTTTATTGAAAATGTATTGAATATTGAAATTGAGAGCAGAAAAGGTTAACTTCCTGTTAATTCAACCTAAACTGTTGGTTGCACTTTATTCAAATAAAATGTGAATGCATTTTCCAATAATTGTTGTTTACTTGTTTGTTTATATCCATAATTAATTGATATACCTGATTCCCTTACAAGAAACAACAGGAATCTAGGAAACTTCACCTGCACTGAGCAGTATCCAGATATTTATTTCAGTCACACAATTTTTGGCTAAAAAGTTACTGAATCGATTTCAAGTCACTGAATCGTTTCGGATCGTATCGTTCTAAATGAACCAATATCGCCCTTGAATCGTATCGACAACCTCAAATCGTGATACGAATCGAATCGTTGTTAAAACAAATCGTTACACCCCTAATATATGTGCAGTAAATATGTTGTCACTGTTAAGTCAAATATCCAAATGTCAGTTTTATATATGATATTTCCTGTCTCTGATTACGTTCCCCTGTAGTGTGTGTACTTCTCAGTGTAATATAATGTGTCTCAATGGCCTGAATCCACTTTTTTGTCCTTAAACGCTCGTTTTTTGGGTCAATAGCTTATAAAAACGTCTGGGTTTTTGGTTGTGGGTTTTGTTTAGCTTGTTTGCTGCACATATCCGCTTTTAGACATTGTTCTGTTTTTTGTTATAAGTCCGAAATGACAAAGAAACCGCTTCACGCAATGCAAAGTCAATGGAGAGCGTTCGATTGTTTTCGATTATGACGCGTGTCGCTCTGTCTCTATGCTAAAGCAAACGATAGCATCCTAATGATGTCCAGGAGCAGTGACAGTAAAGCAGATGTGCTAATGGCCTCCACCTCTGGTGAGTAAGGTCTGCTCCTGCGGTTGTAGTATCTGCCCCTAGTGTGCATGACGCTTGCACATTAAAGCAGCCTCTGTTCCAGCCCCAAGCCATAACCCACCGTGCACTAATATATATGATAATCACAGCAGCGAAGGCTAATATCATTTTCCCTCCCATAAGAAATTTCCTGTCTCGCTTGGCCAGTGTTCCTGCTGTCAGAGAGAGCGCATTCCTCCTGAGGGTCGCGCTATACGCAATTTACACTAACAGCTTCATACAAATCATTCACGAGTGCCATTCATGTGTACATTAACACACGGGCTGTGTTCCCAATGCCATACTGGCCGGTGCAAACTAACAAAATCTTTCATTTCCAGACTATCTCAATATTAAAGGGGCTGTTTTTTTACACTGTTAAAGGGATAGTTCACCCAAAAATGAAAATTAGCCCATGATTTACTCATCCTCAAGTCATCCGAGGTGTGTATGACATTCTTCTTTCAGACGAATAAAATCTGAGTTATGTTAAATATGTTCTGGCTAATCCCAGCTTTATAATAGCAGTAATAGTTGCTCTGTTTTTGAAGTCCATAAAAAATGCATCTATCCATCATATGACTGCTCCACGCGGCTCTGGGGCGTTAATAAAGGCCTTCTGAAGCGAATCGACGCGTTTGTGTAAGAAAAATATCCTTATTTAAAAATGTATTTCATTTTTTTCTATGGCTCAGCCATTCCAGCGCCATCACTTCCGAGGCATCTACGTGTATATATATCTTTGATCGCGCCAGTATATATATCTTTGATCGCGCCAGTATTTTGACCTTATTCGCCGGAAGCTAGATGACATTCGTCTGATAAGAGGTAAAAAAATTACAAATACTGTTGGGTTTCTTGCAGAATCGTCTCCCGATCGTTTCGTGTCTTAAGACGTCAATGTGTCGCCACGAGCCGCATGATTTAATAAGGATTCGTATTTCTTGTTTTTACTCTCATTGCTCTCATACTCTAAAATATCCCCTTTGACATCATTATACGACTATCACACTGCAATGGTTGGAGTTAAAAATCTTAATTTGTGTTCTACTGAAGAAACAAACACACCTACATCTCTGATGCCCTGGGGGTAAGCAGATAAACATGAAAATTAGTGATGCACCGATCATGATTTTACATGGCCGATTCCGATACCGATTTTTTTCAAGAAAACTGGCCGATTCCGATACCGATTTCCGATTTTTTTTTTTTACACAATAAAGTAATGAAAGTATACATGAACAAGATGTTTATTTGGTATTTAACAGGCTAAATTGGCTTTTGGCTAATGAAAACAAGTCCGCAATCTGAAATTAACAGGAAATTGAATTGGAAATTAAAAGACTGAAAGGTGAAATTAAAGGCAACAACTGCATATTCTGCAATCCAAACAAAGATGTAACTTAAATCAGCATTAGTTTTTAAATTCAGTGTAAAGAAAAAAAGTATTTACCAGTGAAATTAAATAAAATCAAAGTTTATAATTGTTCCAAAATGTTAAATCAAATAATGTTTAGATGCTACAGCAGGTGCTTTTTAAATCAAATTAAGTCAATGTAATTTTAAGGTAAAATAAAAGGTAGCACTTTAGAATATTGGTCATTAGTTAACATGAGTTAATGTATTAACTAACATGAACTAACCATGAGCAGTACTTGTTACTGTATTTGTTCATCTTTGTTAACGTTAGTTAATATAAATCCAGCTGTTCATGGTTTGTTCATGTTAGTTCACAGTGCATTAACTAATGTTAACAAGATTTTAATAATGCAGTTATCTCTCATTAGTAAATGTTGAAATTAACATTAAATAATAATGAACTGCACTTATAAAGCGTTTATTAATCTTTGTTAATGTTAACTAATGTAGTTAACTAATGTTAACTAATGACCATTATTCTAAAGTGTTACCAAATATAAATGATCATCCTATAGGCTACAGAACTGATAGTATTTCATTTCTAAAATGCAGCATGTTCTTCTTTAGGCTACAAAAAGAAGTATTTCGGCTTTTTCACAAGTTAGTCTGTTTCGTCTCATCCGATCCAACACGTGAGAAGCGGAGCTGAACAAACGCTCTATCTACACTTGTGCAGGGTGCGGAGAGGTGAGCTCGCGCAGGAAAGCGGCTCTTCATTCCCTTCCGCGTATCTCGTCTCTTCCCTCAGTTCTCCAGTTTCCGTTTGTAACACACAAGTGACATGTTCGCGAATGATTGCAATATAGGCGTATGTGCACGCGGGCGCACTTCCGGATAAATCGGCAGAAAAATACAAAGAAACCGGCCGGTTGCCGATCGCGCGCTAGAAGCAAAAACCGGCCGGTTCCGGTTTTTGGCCGGTCAACCGGTGCATCCCTAATGAAAATGTCGCTTTTGGGTGAACTATCCCTTTAAAGACTTGGGATTCTCATGCTAAACATGGACAAAGTTTAAAAAAAAAATAAGTTGGACGTTTGATGGATGGGAAGTTTTTTTCGAGTATGGGTATGTGTGACGTCAAATGGGGCGGAATTTCCTTATACGGGTCCTAAGGGAACTTCCTAAGGGAAGTTGAGATCGTCTTTTTCTCCTTATTGTGACGTATATCCGAGTGAAACGGCTTTAGAAAAAATGTAGGGCGGGGCTTGATTTTGTCCTTCGGGAATTGATTGGATCGTTGGAAGTTGGGCGTTGCTAACAAAATGGAGGCAGATTTGAATGCCAGTTTGCACTCAGTAGTAGAGAAAAACTTAATCTATCTCATAAATAAATGTATTTTCTCTCTAAATCTTTTCTACATATGTTACTGAGCATATTTTCTCACTTTTTGCTGGTTTATGCTACAGATTTCACTTATTTCTGTAAAACTTTTGTCATGCAATAGTCCATAAACCAAATTAAATCCTCATAAACCATGAGTAAACGCTCACAAATTTTGTAAAACTCGCGCATGACAAGCCGCTAAGCAAATATATATCGTTACAGTAGATAGTCGTCTGTAGTCGTCGTTGCTGCTCCTGTTCAATTTCAGCCTCTGGATCAGATTCTGGATAATTTATGTGTGGCTGAATCTGATTGATAGTCATGGTTTATTTAGGATAACGTTTTCCTTTCCACGTTTAAGGATGTCACAGCTTTTAGACGCTCTCAACACAATAGCTCGTGACTCTTTAGCCCCGCCCACACAATACGCCTCCAGCCACTCGTTTTTTGCCGGAAAGACTCGGTACAGCGTATTTTTATTTTATAAATATAATAAAACTAAAGACTTTTCGGAGATATGAAGGATGCAATACTCCTCTATAGGTACTCAAGATTGACTGAAACTGTGTTTCACCCCCCCTTTAAAGTTTATATCTCACAACTCTGACTTTATAAATCGCAATTGTGAGAAAAAAATGTCTAAATTGCACGTTTGAAAAGTTCATATTTCGCAATTCTGACTTTATAATTCACAATTGCGAGAAAAAAAGTCAGAACTGCACGTTTGAAAAGTTTATATCTCGCAACTCTGACTTTATAATGCGCAATTGCGAGAAAAAAAGTCTGAATTGCATGTTTGAAAAGTTCATATCTCGCAATTCTGACTTTATAAATCACAATTGCGAGAAAAAAAGTCAGAATTGTGAGTTTTAAAGTTTATATCTCGCAACTCTGACTTTATAATTCACAATTGCGAGAAAAAAAGTCTGAATTGCACGTTTGAAAAGTTTATATCTCGCAACTCTGACTTTATAAATCGCAATTGCGAGAAAAAAAGTCTGAATTGCATGTTTGAAAAGTTAATATCTCACAATTCTGACTTTATAAATCACAATTGCGAGAAATAACGAGGATAACGTTTTCCTTTCCACGTTTAAGGATGTCACAGCTTTCAGACGCTCTCAACGCAATAGCTGCGCACGCTTGTGATTCTTTAGCTCCACCCACACGATACGCCTCCAGCCGCTCGTTTTTTTTTTTCCGGAAAGACTCTGTACAGCATATTTTTATTTTAAAAATATAATAAAACTAAAGACTTTTTCGGAGATATGAAGGATGCAATACTACTCTATAGGTACTCAAGATTGACATGAGATGGACTGAAACTGAGTGTTAACTGCAATTTCTTTGCATTAGTCATGCACACTCGCCTAGTGCACACTTCAGATAAACATAGTATGCACTAGTGTGAGAGACAGACAGGTCTCAGCTCTGCAGGCGGTCGGGTGCCGCACAAACAAACAAATCAAACGCCGTAAAGCAAACACTACGAGAAAGCCCTTAAAGCACCATTAATAGCTCATTACTCCGCTCAAATGAAACCCCACTCGCGCTATCAGCCTCTCCGAGCATATGAGCTTTTATGAAGCCTGACTGCTTATTCACTGCCGCTTTAGTCAGAGAATTTGATTTTGCAAACCTCGCTGTACTACAGCCGCTCTACCACTTCCTGGGCACGACCATTTGTGGCATACAGAAAAATCCCTGTGATCTCAATATTCTCATCCAGAGGTCCATGCCTTAAGAACGCCATCCTCAAACCAGAATTATTATAGCTAACCACACATTGGCCACACTGAGTGGCAAAAGAGCTGCTGCATGACTGGAGTTAATAAGGGAAACTGTGAAACCCTGAGTAATGATTATCAGTTTAAACTAAAGGTTGGACTCGATAGTGTTCCTTACAACTTAGCAAAGATCCAGTGATCCATGGATATTGACATGCAGCCTGGAATCGTGTTTCCTGACATTTATGTGTGCCTGATTTTCGACGTCAGGGAAATACATAAAGCAACATTGCCTGTGGACACTTTATATAAATTCAATATAGGTAGATCTAAATCTGGGTGATCACTTGTATCAGTTATATACACCGATCAGGCATTATGACTAACATTATGACTAATTATGCAGAATATAAGATAATACATATTAACTGATGAGTTGTTAATACAAACTATAAAAAATACAATATATATGGTATGATTTTACCCCCAAAATTCAATATATTGACACTAAATGATAACGGCAAGTCCATGTTTCGCTGCCTGGAGTTCAGTTGTTTCTGTGAACTGCAGCAATCCATTGGCTTCACTTTTCTGTAGCTGACGGCAGTCTGTAAAAATACACCTCAGATCTCTTGTCAAATCTATTTGTACAGTCAATCTCAAAGCTCTTTCCCGCTTTAGATGTGTATTGTGTGTTTTTCGCGGCTGAAAACCAATCAGTGGGCGTAACCGCAGTCAATCCGGGCCGATGAAGACGTCACATGCACACAAAAAACTCATGTTGTAATGTCACGTATCGACAGGCTTTTAAAAAGCAAAACTGTGAGGCAGAGCAAGTTATTACACTCACCTAAAGGATTATTAGGAACACACACTAATACTGTGTTTGACCCCCTTTGGCCTTCAGAACTGCCTTAATTCTACGTGGCATTGATTCCACAAGGTGCTGAAAGCATTCTTTAGAAATGTTGGCCCATATTGATAGGAGAGCATCTTGCAGTTGATGGAGATTTGTGGGATGCACATCCAGGGCACGAAGCTCCCGTTCCACCACATCCCAAAGATGCTCTATTGGGTTGAGATCTGGTGACTGTGGGGGCCATTTTAGTTCAGTGAACTCATTGTCATGTTCAAGAAACCAATTTGAAATGATTGGAGCTTTGTGACGGTGCATTATCCTGCTGGAAGTAGCCATCAGAGGATGGGGACATGGTGGTCATAAAGGGATGGACATGGTCATAAACAATGCTCAGGTAGGCCGTGGCATTTAAACCATGCCCAATTGGCACTAAGAGGCCTAAAGTGTGCCAAGAAAACATCCCCCACACCATTACACCACCACCACCAGCCTGCACAGTGGCAACAAGGAATGATGGATCCATGTTCTCATTCTGTTTACGCCAAATTCTGACTCTACCATCTGAATGTCTCAACAGAAATCCAGACTTATCAGACCAGGAAACATTTTTCCAGTCTTCAACTGTCCAATTTTGGTGAGCTGATGCAAATTGTCGCCTCTTTTTCCTATTTGTAGTGGAGATGAGTGGTACCCGGTGGGGTCTTCTGCTGTTGTAGCCCATCCGCCTCAAGGTTGTGTGTGTTGTGGCTTCACAAATGCTTTGCTGCAGCCTCGGTTGTAACGAGTGGTTATTTCAGTCAAAGTTGCTCTTCTATCAGCTTGAATCAGTCGGCCCATTCTCCTCTGACCTCTAGCATCAACAAGGCATTTTCTCCCACAGGACTGCCGCAAACCGGATGTTTTTCCCTTTTCACACCATTCTTTGTAAACCCTAGAAATGGTTGTGTGTGAAAATCCCAGTAACTGAACAGATTGTGAAATACTCAGACCGGCCCGTATCGCACCAACAACCATGCCACGCTCAAAATGTCTTAAATCACCTTTCTTTCCCATTCTGACATTCAGTGTGGAGTTCAGGAGATTGTCTTGACCAGGACCACACCCCTAAATGCATTGAAGCAACTGCCATGTGATTGGTTGATTAGATAATCGCATTAATGAGAAATTGAACAGGTGTTCCTAATAATCCTTTAGGTAAGTGTATATTTTGATTGAAGTTTATGAGGCCAAACATTTTGTCCTTTTGATGATGAGCATGAATCTTGCACAGCAAGTCTAGGACAGTGTATTCCTTCCTTCAAGCGGAAGGAACTGGATGAAATATTCTGAATGATATAAATCCACAGTCTGACTTGTGATGCCGCCTGGAATCATAATCACACCGTGTTCGTTCGTTCGGCCAGAGGAGAACTGAGCGGCTTTCTCCATTCTGTCACCTGATGGAGTTTGGGTTTCTTGCCACTTGCTGGCTTGCTTAGTCACTTAATATTCAGCAATATTATTGACTCGACTGCACTGACACTATTGAGTGAGAACTGAACTGAACTGCACAATGACATCCCTGTTTCTCCAGAGCTGAACTGAACTCATTCCACGATCGATGAACCGAAATGAACTGATCATTGATTATTACTGTAAAGCTGCTTTGACACAATCTGTATTGTTTAAAGCACTATAAATAAAGGTTATAAAACAGCACCCTTAAACACCGCCTGATTCCCAGCAGCCCTGGTTTATTTGCTCGGCTCCTAATGAGCATGTATTAGTGGGCTTTTTTTGGCAGCAGCTTTGAGAAATGACTTTATTTGCTGGACAGCTGCCAGTCCTCTTCTCCAACACTAGCGCTCGCTTTCTGTCTCTGCCTCAGTCGCATCTCAGGGACGCGAAAATCACTGCATGCTAATACTCACTGCATTAGAAAAACAGCATGCTAGCTCTGTAATGCATCATCACTGTCCATAGCTAATATAAAACCAACACCTTTAAAGGGGCGGGTCTAAAGCTATTTCATGCATTTTGCCTTATTTACACTGTTATTGATTCTCATGATAAACATGGACAACATTTCAAAACACTGAGTATTTCTGTGCCGAATACACTCATTCAGGATTCAAACAAGTTTTTTTTCCGAGTATGGCCCTGTGTGACACCATAAAGGGCGGAATTGCTTGTGTGTGTGCACTTCTCCCTGATGAGCTCACACACACACATCAACAAGAGCGAGAGCAAGAGTCGAGCGAGAGTCCATCAACGAGCTTTGTTCGGGTTACGGGAGCCGTCGGCCATTTTGTTTTTAGACCACGAAATGAACAATGTCACTAAAGAAGTGTGTGTGTGTGTGTGTGTGTGTGAGGGAAAGATCACCTTGTTCAGCTTTACAAATATCCCAGCGTTAAGGGAACAGTGGATGCAGTTTGTGTTTCCGGAGTTCTGCGAGTGTGTGTGTGTGTGTGTGTGTGTGTGTGTGTGTGTGTGTGTGTGTGTTTGTTCCCGGTCATGAGTGGAAAAGGCGGTGAGTGAAACTGATCAAATGTGTGTTTTGTTGGCAATCGGTGTGTAAGTGCATATAATGTGAACAACACCAACGTATAGAGAATCGAGAGTTATCCAGGGATCATGCCATGATGTGTGTGTGTGTGTGTGTGTGTGTGTGTGTGTGTGTGTTTGTTCCTGGTCATGAGTGGAAATCGCAGGCGGGGAGTGAAACTGATCAAATGTGTGTGTTTTGTTGGCAGTCGGTGTGTAAGTGCATATAATGTGAACAACACCAACGTATAGAGAATCAGAGTTATCCAGGGATAATGCCATGATGTGTGTGTGTGTGTGTGTGTGTGCTCTCTTTAGCTCCGCCCACTGCACGCCTCCACGGACTCGGCTGTTTTCTGAAAGAATCGGTTCAGTGTTTCTGTCTTTTATAAATCTGATAAACTAAAGACTCTTGGGAGATTTGAAGGATCAACACTACTCTATAGATACTCAAGATCAACATGAGACTGGCAGAAACTGTGTGTGTGTGTGTGTTATGGACACTTTAAAGGCTCTAACCCGGTGTGACGGTAAAGAAAAAAAGCGATATAGTGATAAATATGATCAAAGACTTTATATATAGGAAGACGGTGCACTCCGATTGCTTAAGAATGTGAAAAAGTGCAACGCCCAATATAGTGAATAAGCCCCGCCTTCAAAATTAAAGAGCCAATCGTTGATTAGTAAAGTCATCACATCACTGCAGCTGCAGTTAGAAACTCCAGTTGCTATAGAAACAGGCATTGTTCTGAGACTCACGTTTAGGACTGCGCATGCACAGTTTTTTTATCATGATTCGAGCGTTTAGAAACCAAATTTATGTTGTCAAATTTCATTGCCGATTTATTTTAATCGTAAGCTTGGCGAACCATTTTTGAGAATTTGATGTTTCCCCATTCAAAGAGATGCACTTGCATGCATGAGAGGCGTTTCAAAGATGGCCGCCGAGCGAAAGGACTTGTCTTCAAGTCTTAAAGGGACTTTGATATCCCCATTATGAGTTTCTTTCCAAAACTAGATGTGACCAAGCATTTCTGGTCACTAGTTTTGTATTTATGGGAACACAGAGGGGAACATCCCATTGGTTTAAAAACATGGGTTTAAGCCAATTATGTTGGTTTGCCTGTTGAAAACTAACTATGGTTGATTATATTCTGTTCTCTAGATATGACTCTGGTCTTTCCTTAACCCTTAATCGTCCCTCAGGGTTTACGTTTGAGTCCCTTGTGCTCAGATAGACCCCAGACTTTTACAGAGTGATTGCATAAGGAAATATATATTTTTTACATGGAAAACTATATATCATTTTTTTTATTTACTTCTCAACTATACATTTATGCTGTGATTTTGTGTGTATTTGGTAGTTACCTATTTACAGCACAAATACTTAACTATGTCTTAAATTGGCTCATTAAAATTAATTTTTTTATGAAAAAATCACTTGAATGATGATCTTTATTAAATATAAATCGTTTTTGGACATTGCTCTGTGTGTTAGGGATAGAATACCGCCATCTGTAGGTTTGTGGAAAAACTTTAGGAATTATAGTTAAAGAGAAAGTGTGCAATGACCACATTATCCACTAGAGGTCCAGAGGGAAGTTATGCAAAAGTTAAGCTGCCTTTCATCTTTCTTTTATTTGCCCTTTTCCTCTCTTTCTCATGATTGTTCCATGTTGCATTTGTGCTCTAGTATTTGTCCTTCATTTATGTATGTAATTTTTTCAGATTTATGCCAGTTTTATTGATTTTATTTGCCAGTTTCTATAAAAATGCTCTCTGTTGCAGTCACACACGTGTGTGTTTGTGTGTGTGTGTGTGTGTGTGCGTGTGTGTATGAGACAGAAAGTTCGTTCCACTTTGTGTATATGCTCTAGGACCAGATCTTGATATAAATGTAGACATTATCAGATTTATACTGGATTTAGTTGATTTTTTTTTACAAACAAAGTGAAAAAAAGCATTTTGTACATTTTCCCATTCATTGCCAAAATCCAAAAAAAATGCTCCAGACACCTATGTTTGTGTTTGTGTGTGTGTGTGTGTGTGTGTGAGTGAACATGCTTGTTCCATATTGCATTTGTGCTCTAGTATTAGTACTTCATGTATGTATGAAAATCTTTCAGATTTATGCCAGTTTTGTTGATTTTATTTGCCAATTTCAATAAAAATACTCTCTGTTGCAGTCACACACATGTGTGTGTTTGTGTGTGTGTGTGTGTGTGTATGAGATAGAAAGTTCGTTCTACTTTGTGTTTATGCTCTAGGACCAGACCTTGATATAAATGTGGAAATTTTCAGATTTATACTGGATTTAGTTAATTTTTTTTGACAAAAAAAAGTGATTTTTTTTTATTTTTTACACTTTCCCATTCATTTTCAATGTGGGGTCAATCTGACCCAGAGGGACTTAAACGGTAAAAAAAATTTTACACACCTTTAGAACAACCAAATCAAGCCCAGATTTTTTGTGCATGTTTAGATAGATTATTTAGGAAAAGTCACAGAGTCTCATGGCCCTGAGATGAAGGGAACACTTTTAAAAAATGGAGGAAAAGTCCATTGGGGTCAGCTGGACCCCAAGGGACGATTAAGGGTTAAATGTAAATTTTATCCACTCATTTAATTTTCCACCAGAGGAAAATCTGTCTCAGGGCTCTAGACTAACATTTGAGAGCAGTGGCACCAGCACTGGAGGAAAATTTATCATAAAGTTAATTTAATCGATGTGACCATCTGCATCTGATCACTTGGTAAATAAACAATGAGCGACCACTTAAGATCTAAGACCCTAACTTAAGATATTATAGTGATTTTTGACTTGTAAAACCCCACTAAATATGTTCAAATTGGCTGTGATGTAGCTTTGCCCAGTATTTGATTGGTTGAAGGTGTTAGCACACATGTCATATTCTCCATGTTTGAGTGTCCCCGAGTGTTTCCCAGTACCTCAGATCTCAGATGGATGGTGGCGGAGGGATCCAGACAGGCTCTGGGCTGCACAGAACTCACTGGCTCAAACACAGCAGTATTTTAAAGCCATTACTCCTCCACGCTTTCGCTGGGAGGAGAGAAAATGAAAACCAATCACCCTTGAGCACATTACAGACTTCAGTCAGCTCAGCCTCTCTTGTGTCCTCTTTATCTAACCAATAAATCTCTCTCACCGCAGCACAATACTGTCATTCACACACAACACTGTCCTCATGTCAAGTGTTTATGCGCAGTAATGTAATACCAAACCTCTCTCAGGACACAAAACGACAGACACAGGATTCACAATCATACACAACATCAAAATAAAAAGGAATATTCTGGGTTTCAGTCAAAATGGAATGAAAACCTATCATATAAACTTTCTTAATACATGTTCCTGCTGTGAATAAATCAGTCTGATGGTTCCCTATCCCTTATATAGTGCACAGTCTGATGGTTCCCTATCCCCTATATAGTGAACTGTCTGATGGTTCCCTATCCCCTATATAGTGAACTGTTTGATCGTTCCCTATCCCTTATATAGTGAACTGTCTGATCGTTCCCTATCCCTTATATAGTGCACAGTCTGATGGGTCCCTATCCCTTATATAGCTAACTGTCTGATGGTTCCCTATCCCCTATATAGTGAACTGTCTGATCGTTCCCTATCCCCTATATAGTGAACTGTCTGATGGTTCCCTATCCCTTATATAGTGCAGTCTGATGGTTCCCTATCCCCTATATAGTGAACTGTCTGATCGTTCCCTATCCCTTATATAGTGCACAGTCTGATGGTTCCCTATCCCCTATATAGTGAACTGTCTGATGGTTCCCTATCCCCTATATAGTGAACTGTCTGATCGTTCCCTATCCCTTATATAGTGCACAGTCTGATGGTTCCCTATCCCTTATATAGTGCACAGTCTGATGGTTCCCTATCCCCTATATAGTGCACTGTCTGATCGTTCCCTATCCCTTATATAGTGCACAGTCTGATGGTTCCCTATCCCTTATATAGTGCACAGTCTGATGGTTCCCTATCCCCTATATAGTGAACTGTCTGATCGTTCCCTATCCCTTATATAGTGCAGTGTCTGATCGTTCCCTATCCCCTATATAGTGAACTGTCTGATGGTTCCCTATCCCCTATATAGTGCACTGTCTGATCGTTCCCTATCCCTTATATAGTGCACAGTCTGATGGTTCCCTATCCCTTATATAGTGCACAGTCTGATGGTTCCCTATCCCCTATATAGTGAACTGTCTGATCGTTCCCTATCCCTTATATAGTGCAGTGTCTGATCGTTCCCTATCCCCTATATAGTGAACTGTCTGATGGTTCCCTATCCCCTATATAGTGAACTGTCTGATGGTTCCCTATCCCCTATATAGAGCACTGTCTGATCGTTCCCTATCCCTTATATAGTGCACAGTCTGATGGTTCCCTATCCCTTATATAGTGCACAGTCTGATGGTTCCCTATCCCCTATATAGTGAACTGTCTGATCGTTCCCTATCCCCTATATAGTGCACTGTCTGATCGTTCCCTATCCCCTATATAGTGCAGTGTCTGATCGTTCTCTATCCCCTATATAGTGCAGTGTCTGATCGTTCTCTATCCCCTATATAGTGAACTGTCTGATGGTTCCCTATCCCCTATATAGTGCAGTGTCTGATCGTTCCCTATCCCCTATATAGTGCAGTCTGATCGTTCCCTATCCCCTATATAGTGCAGTGTCTGATCGTTCTCTATCCCCTATATAGTGCAGTGTCTGATCGTTCTCTATCCCCTATATAGTGAACTGTCTGATGGTTCCCTATCCCTTATATAGTGCAGTGTCTGATCGTTCCCTATCCCCTATATAGTGAACTGTCTGATGGTTCCCTATTCCCTATATAGTGCAGTGTCTGATCGTTCTCTATTCCCTATATAGTGCAGTGTCTGATCGTTCTCTATCCCCTATATAGTGAACTGTCTGATGGTTCTCTATCCCCTATATAGTGCAGTGTCTGATCGTTCTCTATCCCCTATATAGTGAACTGTCTGATGGTTCCCTATCCCCTATATAGTGAACTGTCTGATCGTTCCCTATCCCTTATATAGTGCAGTGTCTGATCGTTCCCTATCCCCTATATAGTGCACTGTCTGATCGTTCCCTATCCCCTATATAGTGCAGTGTCTGATGGTTCTCTATCCCCTATATAGTGCACTGTCTGATCGTTCCCTATCCCTTATATAGTGCAGTGTCTGATCGTTCCCTATCCCCTATATAGTGCACTGTCTGATCGTTCCCTATCCCCTATATAGTGCAGTGTCTGATCGTTCCCTATCCCTTATATAGTGCAGTGTCTGATCGTTCTCTATCCCCTATATAGTGCAGTGTCTGATAGTTCTCCATCCCCTATATAGTGAACTGTCTGATGGTTCCCTATCCCTTGTATAGTGCACTGTCTGATGGTTCCCTATCCCCTATATAGTGCACAGTCTGATGGTTCCCCATCCCCTATATAGAGCACTGTCTGATGGTTCCCCATCCCCTATATAGTGCACTGTCTGATGGTTCCCTATCCCCTTTATAGTGCACTGTCTGATGGTTCCCCATCCTCTATATAGTGCACAGTCTGATGGTTCCCTATTCCCTATATAGTGCACAGTCTGATAGTTCCCTATCCCCTATATAGTGCACAGTCAGATGGTTCCCTATCCCCTATATAGTGCACAGTCTGATGGTTCCCGATCCCCTATATAGTGCACAGTCTGATGGTTCCCCATCCCCTATATAGTGCAGTCTGATCGATCACAGCCGTGTTTGACGCCTGATTGATAAAATTGCGTCCTCGTTGAATATCCCGTTTCACTTCATTATAGACGTGAAATAGTTTCGTTTTTAAATGGTACAGTTTAACTCCTCTAATTTATGAATCGCTAGTGGCTTGGAAAGCTACAGTTTTAGAGCAGCTAACATGTGTCAGGATTATACGTTCAAAACACTGTGATAGTTGCATATATCAAACGTTTACTGCCTGTGTTGTGTGTGTGTGTGTGTGTGTTGGTTTGAGCGCATCAAAACTGATGCATCAAGGGACGCGTCAAATCGATCGTCTACAGCACAGATGCTGTGATTCCTTTAAGACTGGCAAGACAGGGTTGAAGGAAACAACGGCATCGCCCTCTCACCCGGTTTTGGCTCGTCTGCCAACTGGGACGCTGGGAAATTATGCAAATGAGTGGATGTGCAAATGTGAGGTATTTAATATACAGTATGCATAATTGATGAGGGCCGAGGAGGAGAGAGAGGATAATTGAGGTGCGGTTTGTGAATAGCTGAGAACTTCTCTGTTCGGCATTTGATGAACAAAAAGATTTTCAAGGCTGATTTTCATACGCCGGGAACACGGAGAGAGAGCGCGCGGCGCGCACAGAGCAAAAGCAGCCTATTAATTCATTACAGCTGACTCATTACTGACCTGCCCGCTTCCATTTACACTCCGCTATGTCAGACACGGGCCTGGTGGTAAAGGTTAAGCCACTCAAAATGTGATGTGTCCTGTAAGAGTGTGTTTGAGGAGGACGGGCGAGATGAGCTGGATGAGGTGTCAGGTTAATAGTGGATCAAGTGTGCCGTGTTATGACTGCTGCGGGTCATGCATACAATGATCAGCTCAAAACTCCATTCCAGGGATTATCTGTCATCAGGCCAGGCTGATCCCAAAACCCTCAGCCGGGTTTTCCGAGGACATTGACGGCTTTCTGAGCTAGACATTGGAGATTTCCTCCAAACAAAAAATCTGTGAGTTACGATACGAGCTGCTGTGCACTTCCAGTTCTGAGGAAGTGGGTAAAAATTCAGGATGGTTAAAGCAAACGTTGTAGGTTCAAGCCCACACATGTACACTTTTCGCCTGTGATAGGTCACACTGCGAGTGCATCTTTACACTGTAGATTTGAATAGTCCTGGTTTAATCAACAGCACTTGTGGCATAATGTTGATTAACACAAAAAAAATAGTTTGACTAGCCACTTGTTTCCTTTACAAAAAAGTAAAAATCGTTCCCTATCCCCTATATAGTGCACTGTCTGATGGTTCCAGATCGCCTATATAGTGCACTGTCTGATGGTTCCCTATCCCCTATATAGTGCACTGTCTGATGGCTCCCTATCCCCTATATAGAGCACTGTCTGATGGTTCCCTATCCCCTATATAGTGCACTGTCTGATGGTTCCCTATCCCCTATATAGTGCACTGTCTGATGGTTCCCTATCCCCTATATAGTGCACTGTCTGATGGCTCCCTATCCCCTATATAGAGCACTGTCTGATGGTTCCCTATCCCCTATATAGTGCACTGTCTGATGGTTCCCTATCCCCTATATAGAGCACTGTCTGATGGTTCCCTATCCCCTATATAGTGCACTGTCTGATGGCTCCCTATCCCCTATATAGAGCACTGTCTGATGGTTCCCTATCCCCTATATAGTGCACTGTCTGATGGTTCCCTATCCCCTATATAGAGCACTGTCTGATGGTTCCCTATCCCCTATCAGTGATGCGCGGGTCAATGTATAAACAACCCGCACCCGACCGACGTTTTCAACTAACCCGCCCGCAAACTCGGACCGCAAAAAAAAAGAAGAAAATATTGTACCCGACCCGCATTTTTTTAAAGTAGTAAATGCTCATCGTAGCTCATTGGGCCATTGAGAAAATGTTTCAGGCCCTGGCGTGGTCAGAGGTGCAGCGGCGAGAGCAGGCAGTTCTTGAGGCGGCCCATCATTTTCCATTTCAGCTCCAGATGCAGATTATTGATGAACGCGATGTTTATGTTTCGACCCGGCTTGAAGAATTCATCAGCCCACATTTGGAAAACATTTGGAAAAGTGTGAAAGCCCTTAGGAGCGCAAACTGTTATTTTTCTGAATGCTGTATGATATAGCCTAGTGTTATGTAATACAGGCTTGATTTATTCATTTATTTCGTTTAATTTTCTTAACAATTAAGATGCTGCATGTGTTTATCCAGTCTAATCGAAGTGTGCGTCTCTCCCCCGACTTTCCCAACAAAAATCCCGCCCCCTCTCAGAAAATACATAAAACTGACTTTAAATGCGTTTAAAAGTAGCCTATTAAAATGGTACAATGGCATTGCTCAGTTCAACGTTTTGGGAAATCGGGCATTTTGTCCCGCGCCAGCATTTATTCAAAAGTTAATAACGCTCAACATTCAAAAGGTAAATAAGGATTTATTGACGATCCGACCGACCGTGACCCGAATATCATTAAAAATATTTTTGGATGACTCGTAACCGCGGGCACCCGCTCATTTTGGATCAACCCGCGCATCACTGTCCCCTATATAGTGCACTGTCTGATGGTTCCCTATCCCCTATATAGAGCACTGTCTGATGGTTCCCTATCCCCTATATAGAGCACTGTCTGATGGTTCCCTATCCCCTATATAGAGCACTGTCTGATCATTCCCCATCCCCTATATAGAGCACTGTCTGATGGTTCCCCATCCCCTATATAGTGCACTGTCTGATGGTTCCCGATTCCCTATATAGAGCACTGTCTGATGGTTCCCGATCCCCTTTATAGTGCACACTCTGATGGTTCCCTATCCCCTATATAGTGCACAGTCTGATGGCTCCCGATCCCCTATATAGTGCACAGTCTGATGGCTCCCGATCCCCTATATAGTGCACTG
The DNA here is from genome assembly GCA_033150135.1 of Gobio occitaniae. Taxonomy (NCBI): domain Eukaryota; kingdom Metazoa; phylum Chordata; class Actinopteri; order Cypriniformes; family Gobionidae; genus Gobio; species Gobio occitaniae. The sequence goes on from JARQWZ010003162.1 coordinate 130,554, forward strand.
TGATCGTTCCCTATCCCCTATATAGTGCACAGTCTGATGGTTCCCGATCCCCTATATAGAGCACAGTCTGATGGTTCCCGATCCCCTATATAGTGCACAGTCTGATGGCTCCCGATCCCCTATATAGTGCACAGTCTGATGGCTCCCGATCCCCTATATAGTGCACAGTCTGATGGCTCCCGATCCCCTATATAGTGCACTGTGATCGTTCCCTATCCCCTATATAGTGCACAGTCTGATGGCTCCCGATCCCCTATATAGTGCACAGTCTGATGGCTCCCGATCCCCTATATAGTGCACAGTCTGATGGCTCCCGATCCCCTATATAGTGCACAGTCTGATGGTTCCCGATCCCCTATATAGTGCACAGTCTGATGGCTCCCTATCCCCTATATAGTGCACAGTCTGATGGTTCCCGATCACCCTATATAGTGCATAGTCTGATGGCTCCCTATCCCCTATATAGTGCACAGTCTGATGGCTCCCTATCCCCTATATAGTGCACAGTCTGATGGTTCCCGATCACCCTATATAGTGCACAGTCTGATGGTTCCCGATCCCCTATATAGTGCACAGTCTGATGGTTCCCGATCCCCTATATAGTGCACAGTCTGATGGCTCCCTATCCCCTATATAGTGCACAGTCTGATGGTTCCCGATCACCCTATATAGAGCACAGTCTGATGGTTCCCGATCCCCTATATAGTGCACAGTCTGATGGCTCCCGATCCCCTATATAGTGCACAGTCTGATGGCTCCCGATCCCCTATATAGTGCACAGTCTGATGGTTCCCGATCCCCTATATAGTGCACAGTCTGATGGCTCCCGATCCCCTATATAGTGCACAGTCTGATGGCTCCCTATCCCCTATATAGTGCACAGTCTGATGGTTCCCGATCCCCTATATAGAGCACAGTCTGATGGTTCCCGATCCCCTATATAGTGCACAGTCTGATGGCTCCCGATCCCCTATATAGTGCACAGTCTGATGGCTCCCGATCCCCTATATAGTGCACAGTCTGATGGCTCCCGATCCCCTATATAGTGCACTGTGATCGTTCCCTATCCCCTATATAGTGCACAGTCTGATGGTTCCCGATCACCCTATATAGAGCACAGTCTGATGGTTCCCGATCACCCTATATAGTGCACAGTCTGATGGCTCCCGATCCCCTATATAGTGCACAGTCTGATCGTTCCCTATCCCCTATATAGTGCACAGTCTGATGGTTCCCGATCACCCTATATAGAGCACAGTCTGATGGTTCCCGATCACCCTATATAGTGCACAGTCTGATGGCTCCCTATCCCCTATATAGTGCACAGTCTGATGGTTCCCGATCACCCTATATAGAGCACAGTCTGATGGTTCCCGATCCCCTATATAGTGCACAGTCTGATGGTTCCCGATCACCCTATATAGAGCACAGTCTGATGGCTCCCGATCCCCTATATAGTGCACAGTCTGATGGCTCCCGATCCCCTATATAGTGCACAGTCTGATGGTTCCCGATCCCCTATATAGTGCACAGTCTGATGGTTCCCGATCACCCTATATAGAGCACAGTCTGATGGCTCCCGATCCCCTATATAGTGCACAGTCTGATGGCTCCCGATCCCCTATATAGTGCACAGTCTGATGGTTCCCGATCCCCTATATAGTGCACTGTGTGATTGTTCCCTTCCCCACAGATTTGAGAATGCGTAGAACAAGAGTGTAAAGACACTTAAGTTGCGTTTAATAAAGTATCAGCTACCATCATTAAACATGAGTTTTTTTACCTTTGCCATGTCCTCTGAAATCTCATTTGGCACTGAATATTCATCTCTAAAGTGACGCATCGCATATTTACGCCCTGAGATGAGAGAAACAGAGAATAAGAGGACAGTGAAAATAACGAAGAGGAACAACTCCAAAAAGCAAACGCTTTATCTCCTCTCTGCTCTTTCTCTTTTCCCATTTTCTCTATCGCTCCCGATCTTAATGAGTACCACGGTCGTCCAGACTACAGCGGCCGTACGTCACCATGAGGACGGGGGGGAAACGGGACACGGAAGACACAACTCAGCAACAATCACTACACCAGTCCATGCACAAACACACACTTACACTCTGCAGCTCTTTTTCAAGGGCACCGTTAGAAGAAACTCCGACCTGATGCTGTGCAGTAAAACAGGCGCTTTTATGCAGCCGTCTGTTCTCTGGGAAGAATGAAACACAGTATGAAAACACCCTCAGGAAAGGAAAAAAACACAAATGAGTTCTCTTTAACATCTCGATTTATTCTCCGGGACAGAGATTTGTACTTAAGCCTCCCGCATCTCTGGTGTTGCATAAGAAAAAAAACACCCTCATAATCTCACGCATGTCTTCTCTGTTTAGGAAAAAAATCGAAACATTTAGTCGAGAAAAAAGCATTTTCTCTCCTCTTTAAACGTCTGACTCATGCCGTCTGATGTTGGTGTGCGTGTATACATGCCGTCTAGACGGAAACGCTCTGTGGTGCATCTCAAAAACACAGATTTGTATTTTCGATGTGTGCAAAATCGGCACGCAACACCAAACCTCTGACCTTCTCAAGCACAGACGTCATCGGGGTTTGCTGTAGTTCAAGCTACAGTTCAAATTTATTTGTTAAGTGTTTTTCACAATACACAGCTTTACGGAAAGTTATACTCTATAACGACTCAAGCTTTAGGGCCAGGCAATATGACGATATAAAACTATTTTGTATTTATAGTGTTGTCCAGCACATTTATCAGTGCAAAAATGACACGACTGAGCGTTCAAAGCAATCAAAATATTTAAATATTAGTCGGTTTGTTCGCTTAAGAGATTTAAATATTGGTTGGTTTTAAATATTAGTCGGTTTTAAATATTAGTTGGTATGTTCGTTTAAGTGATTTAAATATTAGTCGGTTTGTTCGCTTAAGAGATTTAAATATTGGTTGGTTTTAAATATTAGTCGGTTTTAAATATTAGTCGGTTTGTTCGCTTAAGAGATTTAAATATTGGTTGGTTTTAAATATTAGTCGGTTTTAAATATTAGTTGGTTTGTTCGTTTAAGTGATTTAAATATTAGTCGGTTTGTTCGCTTAAGAGATTTAAATAGTGGTTGGTTTTAAAGATTAGTCGGTTTTAAATATTAGTCGGTTTGTTCGCTTAAGAGATTTAAATATTGGTTGGTTTTAAATATTAGTCGGTTTTAAATATTAGTTGGTATGTTCGTTTAAGTGATTTAAATATTAGTCGGTTTGTTCGCTTAAGAGATTGAAATATTAGTCGGTTTGTTCGCTTAGTGTGAACGTTTGTGTAACTGTAACCGTATCCGTGTTCGCTCTTAAAGTGACAGCTGTCGAATAAACTGCTGCTGTCTCTGAGTTTCTCTGTCTTGTGTTGTTTGATGAACCTTTATGACACTCACTGCTCTTGAATGACTAACTTTTGCAACCTTAAGTGTAAGGATTAATCTAATTTAATTTATTCATGGAAGACCAATATTAATTTACATTTGATTTCTTATTAAATGTCTTTAGTATTTCTTATCTCAGTCAATACTAATGTTAGACCTACCTGAAAATTTGTCTTTAAAAACAAAAATGCGCTGCATGATCAAATATTTAGGTGAGATAATTATATACATTTATTATATACATTTATTTGGGAAAGATGGCCTACAGTAGCCTTAAGTTATCTCATTTTCTAAAATAAACACTTGGTGGTTCTTCAAGATCTTGATTCTAGCCTATTTCTACTGTTTTTTTTCTCAATACAGTTAATTTATAGTTAGTTTCATTTCTACAAATGGTGCAAACTCTGCAAGATTATAGATAAAAGATTCCCATTCCCCTGCCATTCTGTGATCGGCAGTGATCGGCAATCGGCAGATCATGATCTTGGTGATCGGTAATCGGTGATCGGCCCCAAAAATGCTGATCGGAGCATCTCTAGTTAGTTTTAAATATTAGTCGGTTTGTTCGTTTAAGTGATTTAAATATTAGTCGGTTTGTTCGCTTACGAGATTTAAATATTAGTATTCGTTTGCTTTATGAGATTTAAATATTGGTCGGTTTTAAATATTAGTCAGTTTGTTTGTTTAAGTGATTTAAATATTAGTCGGTTTGTTCGTTTAAGTGATTTAAATATTAGTCAGTTTGTTTGTTTAAGTGATTTAAATATTAGTCAGTTTGTTTGTCTAAGTGATTTTCTCTCCTCTTTAAACGTCTGACTCATGCCGTCTGATGTTGGTGTGCGTGTATACATGCCGTCTAGACGGAAACGCTCTGTGGTGCATCTCAAAAACACAGATTTGTATTTTCGATGTGTGCAAAATCGGCACGCAACACCAAACCTCTGACCTTCTCAAGCACAGACGTCATCGGGGTTTGCTGTAGTTCAAGCTACAGTTCAAATTTATTTGTTAAGTGTTTTTCACAATACACAGCTTTACGGAAAGTTATACTGCCATCTCTATAACGACTCAAGCTTTAGGGCCAGGCAATATGACGATATAAAACTTATATTTTGTATTTATAGTGTTGTCCAGCACATTTATCAGTGCAAAAATGACACGACTGAGCGTTCAAAGCAATCGAAAGATTGAAATATTAGTCGGTTTGTTCGCTTAAGAGATTTAAATATTGGTTGGTTTTAAATATTAGTCGGTTTTAAATTAGTTGGTATGTTCGTTTAAGTGATTTACATATTAGTCGGTTTTATTAGTTGGTATGTTCGTTTAAGTGATTTAAATATTAGTCGGTTTCTTTGTTTAAGTGATTTAAATATTAGTCCGTTTGTTCGTTTAAAAGATTTAAATATAAGTCGGTTTGTTTGCTTAAGAGATTTAAATATTAGTCGATTTGTTTGCTTAAGAGATTGAAATAATAGTTGGTTTGTTCGCTAACGAGATTTAAATATTAGTTGGTTTGTTCGCTTACAAGATTTAAATATTGGTCGGTTTTAAATATTAGTCAGTTTGTTCGTTTAAGTGATTTAAATATTAGTCGGTTTGTTCGTTGAAGTAATTTAAATATTAGTCGGTTTGTTCAACATTAGTCGGTTTGTTCGTTTAAGTGATTTAAATATTAGTTTGTTTGTTCGCTTACAAGATTTAAATATTGGTCTCTTTTACATATTAGTCGGTTTGTTCGTTTAAAAGATTTAAATATTAGTCGGTTTGTTCGCTTAAGAGATTTAAATATTAGTCGGTTTGTTTACTTAAGAGATTTAAATATTAGTCGGTTTGTTTGCTTAAGAGATTGAAATATTAGTCGGTTTGTTGGCTTAAAAGATTTAAATATTGGTCGGTTTTAAATATTAGTCAGTTTGTTCGTTTAAGTGATTTAAATATTAGTCAGTTTGTTCGTTTAAGTAATTTAAATATTAGTCGGTTTGTTCAACATTAGTCGGTTTGTTCGTTTAAGTGATTTAAATATTAGTTGGTTTGTTCGCTTTATGAGATTTAAATATTGGTCGGTTTTAAATATTAGTCAGTTTGTTCGTTTAAGTGATTTAAATATTAGTCGGTTTGTTTGTTTAAGTGATTTAAATATTAGTCGGTTTGTTCGTTTAAGTGATTTAAATATTAGTCGGTTTGTTTGTTTAAGTGATTTAAATGTTAGTCAGTTTGTTTGTTTAAGGGATTTAAATATTAGTCGGTTTGTTCGTTTAAGTGATTTAAATATTAAGTGATTTAAATATTAGTTGGTTTGTTCGTTTAAGTGATTTAAATATTAGTCAGTTTGTTTGCTTACGTGATTTAAATATTAGTAGGTTTGCTCGTTTAAGTGATTTAAATATTATTTGGTTTGTTCGCTTAAGAGATTTAAATATTGGTCAATTTGTTCGATTGAGAGATTTAAATATTGGTTGTTTTGTTTGCTTAAGAGATTTAAATATTAGTCGGTTTCAAATATTAGTCGGTATGTTCGTTTAATTGATTTAAATATTAGTTGGTTTGTTCGTTTAAGTGATTTAAATATTAATCGGTTTGTTAATTTAAGCGATTTAAACATTAGTCGGTTTGTTTGCTTAAGAGATTTGAATATTGGTAATTTTGTTTGCTTAAGAAATTTAAATATTGGTTGGTTTTGTTTTAAGCGAAAGTAAGCAATTCTCAAAAAGTATTGAAAATATGAACGGATGTTGCAGGTGAAATGTTGAAGTTATATCTAGCTACTGGGATAACTGCTCATCTGATTTAACAACACAAACATTTTACAATAACTCAATCGACCACTTGAGGACTGAGGTTTTTTAACGGCACAGTAACATGGGCCGCTTCTGCTTTCGTGATCTTGCGAAGAGTCTGGCCTAACAAACAAACTGCTTAAAACACTGGTTACAGTAATGGGAGTGTTAATTAAGGTTGTCGATGTGTTCATAGAAGTAGCTAATGAGTTGGTAAAGTTATAGGTGGTGGGTGTAATATATATTAATGGAGTAGAACAAGAAAAACAGGGCTATTTAAGCAGATTTCCATTTCAGAGGGTACTCTCTATCACAGGTCGTGGGCAGTTGGACAGACGATTAGACCCTGTGGAGACAAACACACACACACACACACACACACACACGCTCATTGCAATGCATTATGTGGAGCCAGGCTGCAGCAGAAGCGAAACCCACTGCTAACCAGCATGCTGTCAGGATGTAATGGCTCAAACTACAGCATTACCCCTCGAGACAAACACACACACAACCGCTGTCTCTTGATGTGTTGTGCTTTTACATACATTGCAACGCTGAAATTATGACAACATGTCAGATCTACATGATCAAATGTGTTACCCGCCTTCTTCACGTTGAAATGCATGTTAATAAAAAGGATCGTTATCCATGAATCTGCTGGAGAAATGGCGCCTGTCCTCGTCAAATTACCTATAACCACCTAAGAAAATGTTTATGAAAAACTACATTGGCTCTAAAAACATTTTAAGTGGACCTCGGGGGAAAAAATTAAACAGCCCAACTGTCGAGTTGTAAAACTTACACAAACCTACTTTGAGATATCGTTAAACAATGGTATATGCATTTGTCAAAGCATTATTTCAACATAATCGTGTTTAGCAGCTAAATTTGTGGTGAAAAACTTTACCCATGATGCTGTGAAGTCAAACAGTTGTTTTAAATATTTCACAATATTACTGTTTTCAATTGAATAAATGAATCTTCGCTTACGAGATTTAAATATTAGTTGGTTTTAAATATTAGTCAGTTTGTTCGTTTAAGTGATTTATATATTAGTCGGTTTGTTCGTTTAAATGATTTAAATATTAGTCGGTTTGTTCAACATTAGTCGGTTTGTTTGTTTAAGTGATTTAAATATTAGTCGGTTTGTTCAACATTAGTCGGTTTGTTTGTTTAAGTGATTTAAATATTAGTCGGTTTGTTCAACATTAGTCGGTTTGTTTGTTTAAGTGATTTATATATTAGTTGGTTTGTCCGCTTACGAGATTTAAATATTGGTCGGTTTTAAATATTAGTCGGTTTGTTCGTTTAAATGATTTAAATATTAGTCGGTTTGTCCAACATTAGTCGGTTTGTTTGTTTAAGTGATTTAAATATTAGTTGGTTTGTTCGCTTTACGAGATTTAAATATTGGTTGGTTTTAAATATTATTCAGTTTGTTCGTTTAAGTGATTTAAATATTAGTCGGTTTGTTCGTTTAAGTGATTTAAATATTAGTCACTTTGTTTGTTTAAGTGATTTAAATATTAGTCATGTTTGAAGTTTGTTTGTTTAAGTGATTTAAATATTAGTCGGTTTGTTTGTTTAAGTGATTTAAATATTAGTCACTGTTTGTTTAAGTGATTTAAATATTAGTCACTTTGTTTGTTTAAGTGATTTAAGTATTAGTCATGTTTGAAGTTTGTTTGTTTAAGTGATTTAAATATTAGTCGGTTTGTTTGTTTAAGTGATTTAAATATTAGTCGGTTTGTTTGTTTAAGTGATTTAAATATTAGTCGGTTTGTTTGTTTAAGTGATTTAAATATTAGTCGGTTTGTTCGTTTAAGTGATTTAAATATTAGTCACTTTGTTTGTTTAAGTGATTTAAATATTAGTCATGTTTGAAGTTTGTTTGTTTAAGTGATTTAAATATTAGTCGGTTTGTTTGTTTAAGTGATTTAAATATTAGTCACTTTGTTTGTTTAAGTGATTTAAATATTAGTCACTTTGTTTGTTTAAGTGATTTAAGTATTAGTCATGTTTGAAGTTTGTTTGTTTAAGTGATTTAAATATTAGTCGGTTTGTTTGTTTAAGTGATTTAAATATTAGTCGGTTTGTTTGTTTAAGTGATTTAAATATTAGTCGGTTTGTTTGTTTAAGTGATTTAAATATTAGTCGGTTTGTTCGTTTAAGTGATTTAAATATTAGTCGGTTTGTTTGTTTAAGTGATTTAAATATTAGTCAGTTTGTTTGTTTAAGTGATTTAAATATTAGTCAGTTTGTTCGTTTAAGTGATTTAAATATTAGTCGGTTTGTTTGTTTAAGTGATTTAAAAATTAGTCAGTTTGTTTGTTTAAGTGATTTAAATATTAGTCGGTTTGTTTAAGTGATTTTAATATTAGTCAGTTTGTTTGTTTAAGTGATTTAAATATTAGTCAGTTTGTTTAAGTGATTTAAATATTAGTCACTTTGTTTGTTTAAGTGATTTAAATATTAGTCATGTTTGAAGTTTGTTTGTTTAAGTGATTTAAATATTAGTCGGTTTGTTTGTTTAAGTGATTTTAATATTAGTCAGTTTGTTTGTTTAAGTGATTTAAATATTAGTCAGTTTGTTTAAGTGATTTAAATATTAGTCACTTTGTTTGTTTAAGTGATTTAAATATTAGTCACTTTGTTTGTTTAAGTGATTTAAATATTAGTCAAGTTTGTTTGTTTAAGTGATTTAAATATTACTGTTTTCAATTGAATAAATGCAGCCTCGATGAGAATAAGAGACTTTAAAAACATTTTAAAAAATCGTAATTATTCCAAACTACAATCACAAAAACACACACCTCCACTCAGTCAGCGTCTGCCTGCCAAGATCTCTGTGTGATACTCTCCAGGGTATACGCCTTCGTTCATTCTCACCCATCTCCAGCGCCATTGTATCTCCTTGTTCTCCAACGTCTTCATCTGAGCTCCCTTGGACTCCTGGTTCCCTGATCAAAAGATACCTTTGTTATTGTATTGCATCATCTGCCATTACACTGTCAATTCTGATATACTCACCTGTTGCATCATGTGTTTCAATAAATACCTGCATGTGGGTTCACTGCTACTCTCTGAGTCTGGATCATCATCACAGAAGGCCAGACCAAACCACCATGAACCCAGCAGGATCCCCACCACCGGACCCCTTCAAAGTCACTAGACCCATAGCCAATCCAGCACCTAACTCTGGCTCGGCGGAGGACTTCTCCAGTGTTCTCTCACCCTTGAGATGCAGCCGCATCGCTTCCCCACTGAACGTGCTAAGATCTCCTTTGTCCTGTCTCTACCAAGGGGGTAATCCTACACCCAGAAAGCGTACCTTCCATAGGGGCGGCCATTTCTAACCAAGCCATCACCTGCTGTTAGCATCCCATTGACTCCCATTCATTTTGGCGTCACTTTGACAGCGAATAACTTTACATCTGAGTCGTTTAAAGACTACATTTGACCATTGTTTATTTCTTAAGCGAACAAACTGACTAATATTTAACTCACTTAAACGAACAAACCAACTAATATTTAAATCACGTATACGAACAAACCGACTAATATTTAAAACTGACCAGTATTTAAATCTCGTAAAGCGAACAAACTAATATTTAAATCTCGTAAGCGAACAAACTGACTAATATTTAAATCACTCAAACGAACAAACCGACTAATATTTAAATCACTTAAACTAACAAACCGACTAATATTTAAAACCGATCAATATTTAAATCTCGTAAGGTGAACAAACTAACTAATATTTAAATCTCGTAAGCGAACAAACCGACTAATATTTAAATCACTTAAAGGAACAAACCGACTAATATTTAAATCACTTAAAGGAACAAACCGACTAATATTTAAATCACTTAAACGAACAAACTGACTAATATTTAAAACTGACCAATATTTAAATCTTGTAAAGCGAACAAACCCACTAATATTTAAATCTCATAAGCGAACAAACTGACTAATATTTAAATCACTTAAACGAACAAACCGACTAATATTTAAATCACTTAAAGGAACAAACCGACTAATATTTAAATCACTTAAACGAACAAACCAACTAATATTTAAATCACGTATACGAACAAACCGACTAATATTTAAAACTGACCAGTATTTAAATCTCGTAAAGCGAACAAACTAATATTTAAATCTCGTAAGCGAACAAACTGACTAATATTTAAATCACTCAAACGAACAAACCGACTAATATTTAAATCACTTAAACTAACAAACCGACTAATATTTAAAACCGATCAATATTTAAATCTCGTAAGGTGAACAAACCAACTAATATTTAAATCTCGTAAGCGAACAAACCGACTAATATTTAAATCACTTAAAGGAACAAACCGACTAATATTTAAATCACTTAAAGGAACAAACCGACTAATATTTAAATCACTTAAACGAACAAACTGACTAATATTTAAAACTGACCAATATTTAAATCTTGTAAAGCGAACAAACCCACTAATATTTAAATCTCGTAAGCGAACAAACTGACTAATATTTAAATCACTTAAACGAACAAACCGACTAATATTTAAATCACTTAAAGGAACAAACCGACTAATATTTAAATCACTTAAACGAACAAACTGACTAATATTTCAAACTGACCAATATTTAAATCTTGTAAAGTGAACAAACCCACTAATATTTAAATCTCGTAAGCGAACAAACCGACTATTATTTAAATCACTTAAACGAACAAACCGACTAATATTTAAATCACTTAAAGGAACAAACCGACTAATATTTAAATCACTTAAAGGAACAAACCGACTAATATTTAAATCACTTAAACGAACAAACTGACTAATATTTAAAACCGACCAATATTTAAATCTCGTAAAGCGAACAAACCAACTAATATTTAAATCTCGTAAGCGAACAAACCAACTAATATTTAAATCTCGTAAGCGAACAAACAGATTAATATTTAAATTAGGGATGCACCGATCCACATTTTTTCACTTCCGATCCGATCCCGATACCTGAATTTGGATATCGGCCGATACCGATACTATACCGATACCAGAGCTGTGTTTGATTTAATATTAATATTATCATTATTGTTGATTTTATATGATGCTGACATAAAACTCCACTCAACAGGCAAGTATGATATGAACATAATAGTGACCCAAATTATCACGGTTATCAATTTATATTTGAAAATCAACAAAAAAACAAAAATAAATCAAGCAGCTCTAAGCACTTTTTTAAGCTAGATTCTGTGGGACTTCCTTCCTTATAATGGCCGTCGTCAATGGCAACACAATGCATAAATCTCTAATATTATATCTGTAAATATATTCTCAAGCAATATTCTCATCAGTGTTCTATCAGCTATGGCACATTTAAATCTAGCATATTTTGTGTAAGAGCCCATACAGTATTCTAGTGAAATAAAGCATATATTTCATATGATTTGACAGTTTATTTGATTAAATATAAAAAATCCAAAAGGTGTGCATCATACCTAACACCTAGATGAACACTTTACAGTCAGTTTTATGACTAAGTCATTCTCTTCAAATGCCATTTAAGTTAGAAACGTGTCTAGCCTACCAATGTTGTATGTAACTTTAGAGACGGTCCCTAGAATAGATTCGCGAACGTCAAGCCAACCTAATGCCAGTCATATCAGATGCGCTGTGGTTCTGCTGTGTTTTGTTTGAAACTATTTTCGGTGCTGAAATATAACAAAAACTGTCAATCACTGTATGATGAATGAATCTCCTGCGTACATCGCATGTTTATCTCTGCTTTGAGTGTAGATTTCAGCGAGAGTGAGAGCCGCGCGCGCTCTGAACAAAACTACGCTAATCTGAACGCCTCTGATTATTATATTCATAAACTCAATATAAACACGTGTGATTGGTTATAATGGCTTTTGAGAAGACCATAATAAGTTCAAAGTGGCTGGTGTTACACAGCCGAAATACACACAGATGGCGATTGTTAATGTCAAGCCCTGATTATTATATCTTAAATGTCACCCTAGTCTTGTCTGCTTTTTTAAATGTTTGATTGCGTTCGTTGTGTTGTACGACGCGAGGGAGCTTCCACCTCTCTGAATTACGGTTTTGCAAACATTGTCTTGCTCTGCGGTGTTTCCAGTGTGAAGTATTTCCACACAGCTGACATGTTGGCTAGCCACAATGCTGCTCAATGCTATCCTGCTGCAAACTGCGGAATGGATTTCCTGAGTGGGGCGTGTCACATAACTCTGTGTTTCATTGAGCCACGCCTCTGTTCAGGAAATCCATTCCATAGTTTGCAGCCAGCTAGCAGACAAGCCGGCGGGAATCACTTTTGGAAAGCGCAGACGTGGCTCATGGGTATCGGATTTCTCCGCAGGTTGGATCGGGAAAATCCGATACGTGAATTAAGCTGGTATCGGTCCCGATACCGATACTGGATCGGATCGGCCCCATCCCTAATTTAAATCACTTAAGAAACACGACAATGTATAAAAGGCTCCATTACCTTGTATCTTACACTATCGCCCCGTAGAAGCCGTTTTTGTAAAAATAGGCTAACGATTGCGTCATAACCATGCGACAACCGGCGCATAGTAGAGAAATTACTGTATAGACAGGAGGAGAAGCTCGCATGCAATCTTTTACTGTATATGAGGCAATCGGGGGGACGTGGAGGCATAAAGTCCGATAAAGTCAAGGCATGGGGAGAAGCCCATAGAGAGCCAAAAGCAACGGGACAAAATATTTCAACAACGTGATTCAGATTTCACTTTGCACAACTACTAGAAGATTTGCCACTGTCAGACAGGTCTACGTCGTCAAGCTCAGTCTGAGGCTGCGCATTTGGAAGTGAGTGCTTCTACATGACTTCACTTTTTCTCCATGAAGTCTATGGGGTCGCTGTGTCCATTTCTTTTACTGTCTATGGTCTCTACTCACCGGGATAGGGCTGCAATGGGGCATCAGCTGGCCAAGCCGAGAACTTCATCCAGGCATCCAGAAGAGGGCTCCTCTGTAAGTGACTTTAACTTTATAAAATATGGCAAGGGAAACTATTACTGACTATGCTTTGAAGTTGCACACTCTATCGGCCACAAGTCGGGGGAATGAGCCAGAGCTACTGACAAACTACTGTCAAGGACTCCAACCGGCATTGTAGCTGCATCTCTCTACTTATGGTGATGATTCAATGGGATATTTCATCCAACTGTCCATCTGAGAGTTGCCTTCACCATTCAACCACCAGTCCCCAATCCCCGGCTTTCCAGTAGCAAGCATTCGACTATCTCCGACTATCAACGTCGGCCGACGTTCCGGTCCTGTGGTGCATTCAAATTCCTCTGCTGAGTTGTGTAACCAGCCTTCTGTCAGTACCTCTCCATTTAACGACCTGGTTCTGGAGAATTTCATCTCCAGTGTGATCTCCTACATCATCTGTGCCCATCAAGAAACCACTTCCTCTGGATTTTAACTCGATTACCATTGAGAGTCCAAGAGCACAACACCTGTGGAAATCCCTTTGTATTATACTTACTTCCAGGACGTCTTCTACCCCCAACAAGCCTCATAATAACTACCACATAGACCATGGGATTGTGCAAATTGACCACTTTCCGGGTTAGCCAATGCCCTGAGGAAAGATCTATCCACTTTCCTTTCCCTACCAAGTAAAAGGACAGCAAGGCTACATCTGTCCATCCACATGTCAAGTCAAGTCAACTTTATTTATATAGCGCTTTTATCAATGCAGATTGTTTCGAAGCAGCTTCACAGTGTTAAACAGGAAAATAATGCAACAGAATTTTATTCAGCCATATAGCCGTTCTGGAGAAAACGGTGATGTCAAAGATCAATTATCATACAGTGACAATGTGGGCTTTAGATCAGTAATTAGATCAGTAACTTAGTTTATATGGTTAATTTAGTTTAATAATTAGATTTATTTGGATATTTAGTTGAAAAATTTAGTGTCCCCAACTGAGCAAGCCAAGCCAGAGGCAACAGCGGCAAGGAAACCAAAACCCCATCAGGTGACCTAATGGAGAAAAATAAACCTTGGGAGAAACCAGGCTCAGTCGGGGTGCCAGTTCTCCTCTGGCCAATTAACAAACAGTGTATGATTATTATTCTGACAACTTTACAGGTCAGAGGTCATAATAGATCGGAATATTCGAAAGATCGGAGGCAACACGCCGGAGACGGGCCGACCGAGGACGATGCGTCGATCAAACAACCACTAAATAGGAATAATCGAAACATCGTAGTCATCACGCCAGAGACGGTCCATCGAGGATGACATGTCGATTAAATAATTATTAAATAGGAATATTCGAAGGATCAGAGGCATCATGCGTCATGCGTTGGTCACATCACCTGCTGCTTTGAGCTTTTTTAACTGGTCCCTTCAAACCGCATTGTGGATGATTCTCTACTTATGATGAATTAAAAGGACTTGAACGTTTCATCCAACTCTTCATCCTCTGTGAAAATTCAGCCTCTACCACTCAACTGCTAGTCTCCAATCACCAGCTCTCCAGAACCAGGCAGCGATAGGCTATCTCCAGCAGAGCACCAACGATGTGGTGCATTCGACCTCCACAACCAGCCCTTATGCAACCAGCCCTAATGTAATTTCCTCTGCATTTAATTACCTGGTTCTGGAGAACTCCGCTGATGTGGGGCCAGTTGCATAAACTAAGCCATTATGTTAAGACAGTGTCTTAAGATCTAGTATGAGCCACTAGCAGTTAGGCAAGTGGCATTCAGTCTTACTTTTCATATCAAATTAGGCCAGTCTATGTTTTTATGTAACTGATTAAAAAAAATTATGAACAGTCTTATAGAAAAAAATGTATGTCTAACTTGTAAGACTAGTCTTAACGGTTTATGCAACCGGCCCGTGATTCTGGGACACTCTTGGCTCATCCATCACTCTCCTGTTATCTCCGGGTCCACCGGAGACGTCCTGAAGTGCGGCGAGTAAAAGGACAGGGAGGCTCTTCAGCAAGGCTTCATCCATCCATCCACATCACCTGCTGCGTTGAGCTTTTTCTTCGTCGCTAAAAAGGATGGAGGCTTGAGGCCCTACATCGATAACTGGTCCCTTCACCATCACAAAACCGATAAACCAAGTCACATACCAACTGCAACTCCCACCTCACTACCGCATTCATTCCACGTTCCTTGTCTCCCTCCTGAAGCCTCACCATCCTGGTCTGGCTGACTGAAAGTACAGAGTACCTACCGTCAAGGACTCGAACCAGCATAGCAGCTGCATCTCTCAACTTATGATGATCCAATGGGACTTGAACGTACGAGTCACTCATCAAATGAAACACTCCCTCGATGAAAATCCAGCCTTGCAGCCTCCGCCACTCAACTGCTCGTCCCCAATCTCCAGCTCTCCAGAACCAGACAGCGAACCTATGCAAATAAACACATTCTGGTTATCTCCGGCAAAGCGCCAATGACAGCTGACCCAGTGACAGTGTCTGTACTGGGATGTGGTGCTTTCGATCTCTCCGCAGCCACTGGTGGGTTATGCAACAAGTCCTAATTTCCATTTAATTACCTGCTTCTTGAGAGTTACACCGCCTCCTTCCTGAAGCCTCACCGTCCTCAACTGTAATCTCCCTCCACATAGCCTGGTCCAGTTACCACTACCTACCATCAAAGACTCGATCCGGCATTGTGGACGCATCTCTCCACCTATGATGATTCAATGGGACTTGAACAGGGAGCTTTTTCTTTGTCGCTAAAAAGTATCAGAGGCGTCTTGAAGTGGGGCTCACAGTGTTTTCTGGCTGTTTCCCAACTCTGCTAGACTGGGTAAACCCAGCCTGATCTGTCGGCGATTTGATTTCGCCCTGCAACTCAGTCTGGAAACCTGTACATTAATTTCTACTGCTTCTGTTACACTTTTGCGGGAACCAATCACAGACTGGCTTATCCATCTGGCGCGCTATTGGCGGGATTAACATGGTTACGGATAGAGAAGCCATGGGTCGTTGCCCGTTGATCACACCTCTTGTGGTCTAATTGGTTGAAGGACTTTCCAATTACATGGAGTCATTTGAATTATGCTCGTTTATCCCACCTCTTGTGCAGTAGAAAATACAGAGCAGACTCCCCAGACCAATGTTCAATCTTAAATTGAGCTTGGTCTGGTGATAGCCAGACAAACAAATCTGCCTCTTCCTACGTCATCCATGCCCATCAAAAAACTTCTTCCTCTGGCTGTTAACTCCATTACCTTCTAGAGGCCCAAGGGCACAACGTCTTTGGAAATCCCAACTTACACAACATCTTCTGCCCCCAATGAGCCTCACAATTACCACCACATAGACAATGGGATTGTGGCCTCTTACCTGGTGAGCCAGTGCCATGTGAAAAGATCTATCCACTTTCCCTACCCAAGTAAAAGGACACGTAGGCTCTACATCAAGTCTACATCCGTCCATCCACATCACCTGCTGCGTTGAGCTTTTTCTTTGTCGCAAAAAAGGATTGGAGGGTTGAGGCTCTGCATCAATTACTGATCCCTTTACCATCACAAAACAGATAAACCTAGTCACATAGAAACTGCAACTCCTACCTCACTACCGCATTAATTCCACGTTCTATGTCTCCCTCCTGAAGTCTCACCATCCACCTCTGTAATCTCCCTCCACATAGCCTGGTTTAGCTGACGAATGGTGGAATTTGCCGGTGCTACTGACTACCTACCGAACTGGCACTGCCACTTATGATGATTAAATGTGACTTGAATTTTTCATCCAACTCTCCATCCAAGCTTACCCAGTCACTATGTCTGTACTGTTGTGTGGTGCATTCGACTTCCACATTCACTGATGAGTTACACAACCAGCCCTAATTTTCTCTCCATTTAAATACCTGGTTCTGGAGAACTCCACCAATGATGTGATTGTGGGGAAACCTTGGCTCATCCATCATTCTCCCGTTATCCGCTGGTCTACCGGAGACGTCCTGAAGTGGGGCTCACAATGTTTCCCTGGCTGTTTTCCAACTCAAACAGTTCCTACCTCATCCGTGCCCATTAAGAAACCACTTACTCTGGCTGCTTACTCCACTACCATCGAGCGGCCCAAGAGCACAACGTCTTTGGAAATCCCATCATATTATGGCCACTTACCAGTCCTTCCAGAAAAATGCGGCTTTTTTTTGTGATTGTTGCGGGCAAAAATCCTTGATTATGCGGCACGTTTTCTTAAAAAATGCGATGAAAAATGCGGGATATTTATGCAATTTTATGCGATAAAATTGCGGGAACTTGCAAAAACTGCGGTTTGATGAGAAAGAGAAAAAAAGCACTACATCACAGAAAGTGCTGGAATATTTAAGTTCTCATCTTGTTTTATTGAAGACCTTAATAATGGCTCAAATTTACAAAACATTTAGTCAATCAAGTTCTGTAGCTTTACAAAAGGAATATGCTACAACGTCTGAAAAAATTAATAAATAACTTCCTGTTTTACAGATGTCGCTATACAAAACAGACATTTGAGTGCTTCCAATGCACAAAGTGCTATCTCTTAAAGGGTTAGTTCACCTAAAAATGAAAATTCTGTCATTAATGACTTCCCTTTATGTTGTTGGACACAAATTAAGATATTTTAGTTGAATTCCGATGGCTCAGAAAGGCCTCCATTGGCACAATGTACACTCTCAAGACCCATAAAAGGTAGCCTACTAAAGACGTCGTTACAAAGTCCATCTCACTACAGTGGTTCTACAATAACTTTATGAAGCGACGATAATAGTTATTGTGTGCAAAAAAAAACTAAATAACGACTTATATAGTGATGACTGATTTCAAAACACAGCATCATGATGCTATGAATCATCAAGTCGATTCATGATTCGGATCGCGTGTCAAACTGCTGAAATACGTGACTTTGGCGATCCAACCCGCTGAATCGACTCATTGATTCATAACGCTTCAAACCGCTGAATCAACTCATTGATTCATAACGCTTCAAACCGCTGAATCGACTCATTGATTCATAACGCTTCAAAGCTTCATGCTGTGTTTTTAAATCAGTCAGCACACAGGGAAACTGCTTTGCTCTTTTGCTGTTATTTTTGTTGGCCAATGGGAGTTTGTGCTTCATCATGGTTTCACCGGTATCTATGGTTTCTCCACGGGGTTTGAAGCTTTTCGATGACGTTCGCGTCGGGTAATCACGTCACTTCAAAACGTTCCCATGGCAATAGGCGGAAATGGCGGCTCTTGTGTGAAGTAAACGAAAATTTTTCAACTTTCTGCTAATATATATGACTTTTTTTGCAACGAAAATGCGGGGATTATGAAATCATGATAGCCCCGCATATTTTGCACGCGGAAATAGGCAATTTATGCGGCGAAAGTGCGGCGTATTTGAAAAAATGCGGCCCCCGCATGAATATGCGGACTTTGGCTGATTATGCGTTAAATCACGCGATCGCATAATCGCGTTTTTCTGGAGGGACTGACTTACAGGACGTCTTCTACCCCTAACGAGCCTAACCACCATAGACAATGGGACTGTGGCCTCTTACCTGGTGAGAAAAAGATCTATCCACTTTCCCTACCCAAGTAAAATGACATGGAGGCTCTACAGCAAGACTACATCCATCCATCAACATCAACTGCTGTTTTGGCTGCTACCTGGTTCTGGAGAACTCCACCACTGATGTGATTGGCTCATCCATCACTCTCCTGTTATCCGCTGGTCTACCGGAGACGTCCTGAATTGAGGCTCACAATGTTTCCAGGGCTGTTTCCCAACTAAACCTTATCCTATCTCATCCGTGCCCATGTGATTCTGGGGCTTCCACGACTACCCTACCTACCGCCATGGACTCGAACTGGCATTGCGGCTGCATCTCTCCACATATGATGATTTAATGAGACTTGAACGTTTTATCCATCTCTCCATCTGAGTCGCTCATCAAATGAAACACTCCCTCGATGAAAATCCAGGCTTACAGCCTCTGCTAGTCACCGGCTATACAGAACCAGGCAGCAAACCCATGCAAATAGACGCATTTTGGCTATCAACAGCTGGCTGTTTCCCAACTAAACCTCTTACTACATCATCTGTGATGATCGTCACGAAAACACTTACTCTGGCTGTTAACTCCACTACCATTGAGAGGGCCAAGAGCACAACACCTGTGGAAATCCCCTTGTATTATACTTACTTCCAGGACGTCTTCTACCCCCAACAAGCCTCATAATTACTACCACATAGACCATGGGATTGTGCAATTGACCACTTACCGAGTTAGCCAATCCCATTATGTTATGGCCACTTAAAGGACGTTACAGAGCCAGTACCTTGCAGAAAGATCCACTTTCCCTACCTGAGTAAAAGGCCATGGAGGACTACGTGGAGGAGGCACTTCAGCAAGATTGCATCCTCCCATTGACGTCCCATTCTGCTGCTTCAAGCTTTTTCTTTCTCAAAAAAAAGGACTGAGACTTGAGACCCTACATTGATTACTGGTCCCTTCCCCATCACAAAACTGCCCCTTCACCCAGTCACATACCATCCCTCCTCTGCCGCTGCTCCTGGAGGATGAGCCTGTGTACGTAGTCAGAGAGATCCTAGATTCCCGGTACCGTAGGGTTCATCTTGAGTACCTAGTTGACGGAAGGTTAAGGACTAGAAGAAAGATCTGGATCAGGACGACATCCTAGCTTCCAAAAAAGTAATCTGCATAGTCCAGCATCATCGCTGCAATCTCCACCACCAGAGGCATGTGATCAGCTAAAGACATAAAAGAAGGAAAACTGACATAGTTTGCATAAAAATTGCTCATGTGAAAGCTGTCATGCGGAGCCAGGTGCACACCGGGGTACTGAACCTGAGGCTACTTGAAGGAAGTGGCCTGACTTCGGTTGCATTCGAACTGTGGTGCGATTCACTTGAATGTGAAAGCCACACAGTCTCAGGTGCGCACTTGTAATCTGGCATGCGATTTAGCCGATTCCAGTGTATTTAGTTCAATAAAATAGGGATGATAGTGTTGATGATTTACCTTGGATATGAGCGAAAATGTGAGCCTGCAGGGCAATCGCGCATGGCGAGTGCAATCAGGGCGGACAAATGAAAGGCAATCCGCTGTCCCTTCTCGAGTTGGCTCGATACCACAATTTTGGCTTCGGTACGGTACCACAATCTAATACCGAAGTACCGATATTAAAATCGATACCATACAGGCAGGGTCTGAATTTTGACGCGGGTATTGCGCATAATTTTACTCAATCTCGCAGGTTTGAGGTTTATAAAGCGGGAAATTACCGCAGATGTTTATTATTAAATGAATCAACAAAGATTATCAAATCAGTCATTTGGAAACTTTCTTGAGCAAAGTAATTTCAGCAATACACCTTTCTCTAGCTCTCAAAATGAACAATTTGCTTCTAGCTTCAAAAGACATCACACATGCACTATATAAGCAATCTGCGCGCTCCGATTCAAAACTTATGCTTTCGTTTCGGGACAGCTGACGGAAATCACTACCCACGTCTTTTTAAACCTTGCCAATTTGAACATGCGAGCAATTTCATAGCAAC
Organism: Gobio occitaniae; assembly: GCA_033150135.1. Taxonomy (NCBI): domain Eukaryota; kingdom Metazoa; phylum Chordata; class Actinopteri; order Cypriniformes; family Gobionidae; genus Gobio; species Gobio occitaniae. The sequence goes on from JARQWZ010003162.1 coordinate 151,328, forward strand.
AAGAAACAGACAAGCCTAAAGAGCTCGCACATTCCACAAATACACACAAAATTATGTCAAAAATGTCCATCTTTAGTGAGTAGTCACATAAACACAGTTGGTTATGTCTTACGAGAATATAGTCAGAGCCGGCTCTCCCTATAAGCGAACTAAGCGGCTGCTTAGAGCCCCGCCGCCACTAGGGGGCCCCCGAACTACAGATTGTACTCGCTGGCGTCGCCGCAAATTAATGCTGCGTTCACACCAATGCAAATAGAGCATCAAAATCACGTCTACCGCGTCTAGTTTGACGCGTGAACATTTTGAATCCATTCGCGTGTTTAAGGCGCTCCAGGAGAAATATGTCATAAAACACCCCTCTGCCTCTTTTCATTTTCATTAAAAATATATATAAAGCATTAATAGCCACAGAAATATGGTTTTATATTACATTATTTTCACTGCATGTATATTTAAATATCCAAAAAAAAAAAAAAAAAAAAAAAGTTATGAAACTTCTCTTTGCCCTCAATCAAAACGATTTGGCAGACAACAAATTATAGATTCATGACACCAAAGATCGGCCGTTAGATCAGCACAAGACGAACCACTACAGGACATCAGAGCAGCGGCAAGCGGCTCAATTCGCGTCCAGTTCGCGCGAACGCGCCTTCCGCGCCGTGGGACCTCCAGACGCGCGTCAACACACCTTTCCATTGATTTACACTGAAATCACTCGCGCCAGACGCTCTATTCGGGTTTGGTGTGAACGCAGCATAACGTTAGCTGTCCGTCAATTATGCTGAATCAACATTGCTTGCGCTAGGGTCCAGCCGTCGGCCCCAGCTCTGGGCTACAGAACGCGTAGAGACAGACCCACCTCCTGTGAATGTATTTTCTTTTTAACAGTTAACGTTACATGACCTACACTAGTTCTGGGAAAGAAAAAAACGATAAATCTTTGTCTCAATAGACGCTTATTACAATAAAAATAGTTTAATTATTGAACATTAGAGAGAAATAAAGTAAAAAGTAAGAGAAAGAGCAAGAGCAATCATGACAGTCAAATTCAAAATGAAGTTTAAAATAAAGCGGTTAAATACAAGCTTTTTCTTATGGTCTAAATTATTAAAGATTATTAATAAATGTTAATCTATATAGGCTTACTGTTATGAAATATTTTATTTATTGTTAAACTAAATCGCCCAGACCATTTAAACCTAAAGAAAACACTATGTCCTCTCTGAAACATTATTGAATGATGATCGATACAAGACACCTAAAAGCAAAATGGATTTGTGGTAAATTTTAGTAAAGAATGTATTACTGTATGTAATCATAAAAGGTGAAAAAATGTCTCACTCCATGCTGTGAAGGTTTAAAATATGAACAGTATGTAAGAGTTAATCAACCAATATTTAAATAAAATATTATTTAACATTGGATTTCTTTTAATTTACTCTTAACATTGTTTTCTGCTCACACTAATAGTAAAAAACAAAATTTCACTTTCTCAGGAGGAGCCATTGTTAAATATTTTGGTGGTCGTAGAGAAACATTTCAGGAGGCTGACACAAGTAAATATTTCCCAATGCCTTTCTTTTGAATAGTTTTGTGCTCAACTTAAGCTAATTTTCCTCTTGCCAATAAAAAGATTAGTTTTATAATCATAATTCACCATGTTGTCTTATTGTACTTTAATATTAAATTTAAATTAATAAATTAATACTGTATTTATGATTATATTATAATCTCAACAGCTGGAGGAGGTGACTCTACTGCTGCTTCAGTAGAGCATAGCGAACCGCATACCACTATGGCTAATGTTGTAAGTTAGCTATATATTGTTAATGCTAAATTATTAATATTTATTTGTTTACAACAAATTGACCTTGTGTATGAAAGATGTAGAAATTTGGCAAATCTGTAATCTTTACTTTTACTGTTTCAGTGAGTGTACTTTAATAAGCAGTAAAATAATTGTAGGCAATCATGTTAAAAGGTTAGATTGTATACAGTTGCTGGTTTGCGGTGGCAATACTCCATTATTCACTGCAAGGCAGGGCCCCAAAATTATCCTGCTTAGGGCCCCCAGATTTACAGAGCCGGCCCTGAATATGTAAGGAATAATTGACGACGGGCCGTTCAATTATTAGAATGATAATGCACACCCGAGGTGGTGATGCGGTCACGACGCGAAGCGGAGTTCATTATCATTATAATAATTGAACGGCCCGGAGTCAATTATTCCGCTTATGCTACGGTTACCACACCTCAAGACATCGATCCGATTATATATTTAAAGGGATTCGTCCGGTTTTTGTACTTAAATCGCTATTGTGAGTAGGACTATTTGTTCCGCGTCTCATCCAACGGCTCTTTTGCTAGTTCCGAAAGAGAGCGAGAGCGAGAGAGAGAGAGAGAGAGAGAGAGAGAGAGCGAGAGAGAGAGAGAGCGAGAGAGAGAGAGAGAGAGAGAGAGAGAGAGAGAGAGCGAGAGAGAGAGAGAGCGAGAGAGAGAGAGAGAGAGAGAGAGAGAGAGAGAGAGAGAGAGAGAGAGAGAGAGAGAGAGAGAGAGGCTACCTCTGTGCGTCTCTAAACAGCGCTGTTATTACCTCGCTATAGTGGAAAAAATGTCATGGTTAGACAATGTAGACATTAAGTTGCTACACTATATAGGCCTATAGGCTAACTGATCAAATCGTCAGGTCAGCGCTGAAAACACCTTTTTGTGCAAACTGTAGTGTATGTGTGCGAGCACATGTGATTGCAGTAATGAGACAGAAAAGCTTGTGAATGTATATATATTCATTTAATTATTATTAAATCGTTGCATTTTCTGTTTTTTTGCTTGTTTTTTTTTTGCAAAAATGAATGAATGCCAGGTTCAGCTGAATGTCAAACCAGACCTTGCGAACCAGTCCGGCTGCTGTGTCTGGTGACAGATACGGAGAGTGACGAATGCTCTGTATTTCAGCAGTGGAGATGGGAGGATGATGAGTACTGACATCTTTCCCAGCCTTTCGAAACTTTTTGAGGACGGCCCTGAATACGTCGTTGGATGACTTAAATTCCGATTGACCAATGATGTTGTATTTGGATATATGGCGGTTCAGTCCAGCTCTAAGGGAAATAAAACTTGACACTGAATACTCTGCGCCGGATGCGTTTCGGACAGTGGCATAGAAAGCTCGCAGGAGGGTATTTAAAGTGGATGCCCCCTCTCTCTCTACCTCATCCAGAGACGTATTTTTGGCTTTAAGCCAGTCGTTAAACACATTAACTGCCCAAGCTGTTGTTTTTTTGGTGTTTTCGTCGTGTTTTTCTCCCTCGAGTATGTCTAGCTGTTCTTCGCTAATCATTTTATGTCTTTTGTTGTTGCCGGCTGTCTTTGATGTCCGCTTCCGTTTATGTTGTTCTTCATCTGGACCGTCTAATACTCCTGCCGCCCATTTGTTGAACGTTTTATAGTTCCCGTAAATATTAAAATTAACTTTAGGAAAATCGTCTGTCATGGTGTTTTTTTTTTTAGTCCTGTAATTTCCGTTATTACAGTTAACTATGCGAAGTGATATGGAACTGTAATGCGGTCAAGAGCTGCCTGGAACTACGTTCGCTGTGCGTCTCCCAGAAAATAATTGCACACCTCAGAACGTTCATCAACCAATCAGATTCAAGCATTCAACGGCCCCGTAGTATAAAGTGCAATAGTATGCGTGCAAATATTATGAAATCTAAACGTCATTGGTTGAAACGAACGCTGGAGATTTCATATTTAAACGATACAATCTTATGTATGTGCGTTGATCAGTGTTAAAAGAAAATAAATGTCTAAATTAGATCGTTTGATTTATGCACTCACCTGTTGATCTCTTAATGTCTTATACAAGTCAGGATGGGCAAGTGGCAGATGCTTGGCAAGGTTTGATGGTTCTTCAGCAGTTTTATAAGCAAAGTAATTCCAAATTTCACTTCTACTTCTCTCTTTATTAACTCCTTTTGTGCGTGTTGAGTGAGATTCAACTGCTGTATTCATTTTGTTCCTCTATGCGCCACATTTGCCGGTTTTGCGTCAGTTAGGCTGGCGCACTGCCATCTAGCGGTGAACCTCGGAACAGCAGCATATACCGAAATGAGCAAAATCTTGATATCGTACCATTTGAAATAAAATTAATACCGGTATTTTCCCAGTACCGGTATACCGCGCATCCCTAGTCTCCTCTAAAGATTACGTTTGCGACGTACATAAAACCAAGTGTAGTTTACTCTGCTGCGCATAATAGGACCAAATTAATAAAAAACACAATATATGGACCGCGCTCTATTTTCTGTCATGCGGCACGCTTGTGATGACTTGAGATGAACGCAAATGCACCAGGCTTCGATAGAATCAAGTTGAGTGTGAAACCAGACCACAGGACATCTCTCTTTGATAATTACCTGTCTCCAGCGTTTACTCCTTCGTTCATTCTCAGCGATCTCCAGTGCTGTTGTATCTCCTTGTTTTCCAACGTCTTCATTTGATCCTCTGTGCGTGTCCCTTGAACTCCTTGTTCCCTGGGGAATAGACGCATTGTTATTGTACTGCACCATCTGCCTTAGAACTGTCAATTCTGATATACTCACATGTTGCACTGTGTGTTGCAATACATATCTGCGCATGGGTTCACCGATATCTAAGTCTGGATCATCCAGTTTGTAATGTTGTGATTCACCTCGAAGCTGCCATCATTTCACCGTCTCGGTTAACTTTAGACCCGATATATTCCGGCTATGAGTAACCCACCTCTGAATTTGGTTACCTTGTTTTTGCCAAAATAACTTGCAATGTATGATATTCCATCATGTAAGCAAAGTCAACAGTGATTATAAGCAGGGCTCGACATTAAGCCGGTTCATGTGTTTGTCCTTCAGACAAGTAAATCTGTCACTCACTTGAGTAAAAAATGTGCTTGTCCGGAATTATTATTATATTTTTTTGTAAATATAATTAATTCTGAAGCAATATTCTCAGCTTTGACATATTTAAATCTGCATATTTGTGATCTTTTTACCTTTTATAAAGGGCTTTTTATTTTTAAATATAGGCTATGCTTCAGCTTTCATTTTATGTTTTTAATTTGATCTAGAAATTAAATTAGAATAAGACACTATAGGGCTGTTACCAAATAAATTAAATAATTTACACTGCAAAAAATTCAACAGCATTAAATAATGTTATGAGATTTTAAATATGTTTGAATATACAAATAAGAAATGTTGGCAAAGATGAAACTAAACCACCAGTAGGTGGCGCTGTGACCATCTTAATGAGTGAGTCATTGAGTCGATTCATTCAAACGATGATTCATTCAAAATTGAGGCAGTCGTTTACGAACAGGTCTTTGAATCTTTGATTCAACCGATTCATTCAAACACTGAATCATTCAGTAACACACTGTGAGAGCTATTTTTTGCAGCTGAAATCGGACAAAAAAACTCAATATTGCTACTAAAATGTAAGTGGCTTAATGTTAAAGCTACACTGTGTAACTTTTTTAGTTTATTCTTAGCTAAAAACATTTAGTTCTTTCAAAAATATATGTGCTCATTAATGTATATTTACTTCTTTCAAGTAATAAAGTATTCTCGTAAGTTTATAATATGCCATTGAAAATACATACGGGTGAGGGTTCGAATGCGGGTCGCCATGTTGCCCCTCCATCTTGAAAGTACATTAGCCAAAGAGGGACATACCCGTAAATTCAAGCTTCGCCTTTGGCGTTTTAACACTCGATGGCACCGTGTCCAATGTGGACGAGGTGGAACTGGAAGCCATGTTAATCTTGGACTAAATCGGCCACCGTAGGAGTTAAAACAAAATCGGAATTGAGAGGAACAGAAACTAATATTCACTGGATGGTCATATACCTTTAAACCGCTAGATGGGGGGAAATATCACAGCTTTAATGAATTGTTTATGGAACTGTCACATTAAATCAGTGTCATTTTCAGTCGTGATGGTATTCAGGAAAACAGCACTCTTGGTCGTGTGATATTGCTTAACTGTAGGCTATCATATGTTATAAATATAAAAACTCCACAATTTGTAATTTTACCCGTGTATGAAACTGAATTTCTTTGTAGGCCTATGAGCGGCGCTAATTTGTTGTGATTTCTCCTCGAGAGGCGGCGTAAGCGTCAACAGCACAACCTTGTTACCGTCAGTTTATTATACATTATATATTATCCACTATCGATCGCCACTCGCATTAATGAATGCAGAATCATTCTTGCATTTTGGTGATTCCCTAGTTATTTTTTTATGTTTTAATCAGGATACTTGAAAATACTTCTCTTTCACTTGTCCCTTCAAAAAATCCACTTGTCCCGGACAAGCGTTAAAATGTCGCACTGCAAAAAATGCTTTTCTTACTTAGTATTTTTGTCTTGTTTTCAGTCCAAATATAAAAAAAATCTTACATTAAGAAGCATTTACTAGACAAGCTAAAGTTTTGGTCTTGTTTTGGGGGAAAATAACTCAAAATTCAGGGAGTTTTTGCTTAAAATAAGCTAAATAATCTGCCAATGGGGTAAACAAAATAATCTTGTTTTCAGTTTGAATTAAGATTATTTTGTTTACCTCATTGGCAGATTATTTTGCTCATTTTATGCAAAAACTCTCTTAATTTTGAGTTATTTTCCCCCAAAATAAGACAAAAACTTTTGCTTGTCTAGTAAATGTTTCTTAATGTAAGATTTTTTAGATATTTGGACTGAAAACAAGACAAAAATACTAAGTAAGAAAAGCATTTTTTGCAATGCGAGCCCTGATAAGGTTTTGTTACAAGGTCTATTCTTCGGCTATGGTTAGACGTCTATTCAATTTTCACTGACAGCCCAGGGTTGTGTTTGGACGGCTGTTTTTTGCTTGCCAAAAACAGGCTTTTCAAATACTTTTTTGCTTCAAATCAAAGTTTGTAATGTTGTGATTCACCTCCCAGCAAGCAATAGCCATCATTTCACATCAGGGCTGTGTTTAGATGGCTATTAGACGTCTAATTTAAATGCAAAATTGCTTGCTGGGTTGGTTTGGTTCATGACGGATAACGTTTTAACGAAGAAACCGGAACAAAGGCCGCTGAAAAAAAAAAAAGCAAACAAGCATGCACAAATTTAAATCACAACAGCTAAAAGAAGTTTGTCTAATGAAAGAAGCAATAGCACATATGTGCATGTGTGTTAATAATATTGCATCAGATGTCCAGACCGCCAGATGTTTCCGTGTGTCCGTAATGGGTTGTTCCAGCGTCCGCAGACCCCGCTGAGCACCATCTCCCTCTGCCAACACTCACAGCTGAGACCCTACGCCACAACCCAGTGCTGAGTTAACCTGTCCAACACACACACACACACACACACATGCAGACAGCGTATGGAGCAAAACACACTCTACAGAAATGCATTTTAGGGTGGTAAATCAATCTGATTCCAAATCTTATGGCATTTTATTAAACTATTATGTACTTTTGTTAAGAATGATCAATTATTCAACTCATAGCTTTGGTTAATGGCATTTAAGAATGTTAAGAATTATTAAATGGCAACTATAAAGTAATGAAGAGGATTAAAGAAAGACATTACAAGCAATAAACGAAAAGTGCTTTCACTATCTGAGAGTGTTTTAAATATCTGAAGGTTTTCCAGACTATTTTTCTTAGCATTATTGCTGTACGATTATCACTGATTTTCTAAATCTATCTAGAATCGTTGAAGAGAGAATTGCGATGCATTGGAGATTTTTTTTTCTCCCACCCCTAATATACACGATATTGCCAAAGGTTTTGTGACGCCTGCCTTTAGATGCACATGAACTTTAACGCCATCCCATTGTTAATCTGTAGGGTTTAATATGGAGTCGGCCGACCCTTTACAGCTCTAACAGCTTCAGCTCTTCTTTCCTCAAGGTTTAGATGTGTGTTTATGGGGATTCTTCTAGAAGCGCATTTGTGATGTTGGACGAGAAGGCCTGGCTCTCAGTCTCCGCTCTAATTATCGGGTTGAGGTCAGGACTCAAGCTCCTCTACACCAAACTCGCTCATCCACGTCTTGATGGAGCAACACTTTGTGCACTGGGTCATGTTGGGACAGGAAGGGGCCGTCCCCAAACTTGTTGGGAGCATGAAATTGTCCAAAATGTCTTGGTGAAGCATTAAGAGTTCATTTCACTGGACCTAAATAACTGAAAAAAAAACCCACCCCATAATCCCCAATCCAACAAACTTTACACTTGGCACATTGCCGTCAGGCAAGTCCTGTTCTCCAAACCTCACTGGACCTAACTAACTGAAAAACAACCCCACCCCATAATCCCCAATCCACCAAACTTTACACTTGGCACATTGCCGTCAGGCAAGTCCTGTTCCCCAAACCCAAACTCGTCCATGGGATTGGCAGACAGAGAAGCGTGATTGGTCACTCCAGAGAACACGTCTCCACTGCTCTAGAGTCCAGTGGCGGCGCGCTTTACCCCACTGCATCCCACGTTTTGGTGATGTAAGGCTTGGATGAGCTGCTCGGCCATGGAAACCCATTCCATGAAGCTCTACACACTGTTCTTGAGCTCATCTGAAGGCCACAAAAGTTTGGAGCTCTTGACTCTGCAGAAAGTTGGCGACTTCTGTGACCCTCAGCATGCGCTGACCCCAATTGTTGCTGCTGTTCCCAATTGCTTCCACGTTGTTATAACACCACTAACAGTTGAGCGTGGAATATTTAGTAGTGAGGAAATTTCACAAACTTATTGCACAGGTGGCAACCGATCACGATACCACGCTTGAGTTCACTGAGCTCCTCAGAGCGGCCCATTATTGAACATATTTGGCAATATTGTGTATATGAACATGAGCTTTTCAGGGTTCCCACTCTTTTTTAGCAACCATTTTACAGTACTTTTCCAGGACATTTTCAATTTTACTACGGCGGGAATAAAAGACAAGGATCATGCCAAATACTGCTTTCTAAGTCTTTAAAAGCCGTACAGTTTATTGCCATTACTTAACAATCCAGCATTTTTCAATATGAGCTCTTAATCATACATTACGACTATGGAAGCTTGTTTACACCACAGAATAGAAAGAATTCAATTGTGACTTTTTATCTCGCTATTCTGGCTTTATCGCAATTGCGAGTTTACATATTTGTGATATAAACGCGAAAATTGTCGCAATTCTTTTTTCCTCAGAATTGGACTTTATAACTTGCAATTGCAGTTTAGATCTCACAATTCTGAGAAAAGAAGTCACAATTGCAAGATATAAACTCGCAACTGCGCAAAAAAGTCAATTGTGAAGAAACGACTTGCGAGTTTATATCACGCAATTCTGACTATATCTTGCAATTCTGACTTTATAACACACAAATGTGACTGTATATCAAAATTGTGTGATTAGGGAGCAGCTTACGAGTTAACATTCACTGCATACATTTGAGCAGTTATAGCATTAGCAATTAAACATCATTATTCAAAATACTACTCACACGTATCAAACTCAGCATTCCTGAACATGTGCTTTCTGCAACTAGCGCTAATTGTTTGGGCCAGCGATAAACTCTTTATACTCGGCTAAAGAAATCACTTTTTTTTAAAGAAATTTCCCAGACAACAACAAGATTTTCCAGGACATTTTACATTTTCTCTAATTTTCCATGTGTTTTCCAGGACTGGAAAATTTGTCATCAATTTTCCAGGTTTTCCAGGACGAGTGGGAACCCTGCTAATATATTATAGCACAGATGCCACATCATATTTATAATATTCACATACACAATAGCAACATGACAAGCCAATGAATTAGTAGGTTTCAATAGTTGCTTTGCACAGTGCGTGACATTTTATCTGTATGTTATGCGGCTAGAGTTTTGACACTGAGTCAATGGGCTCCTCAGAGCGACCCATTATTGAATATATTTGGCAATATAGTGTATAAGAACATGAGCTTTTGCACACTTGCACAGCAGGACTGATGCTCTCAGGTCAAACTCGATGGCTTCAGGTTAGATTTACGCCGCGTCAGAATGAAGCGTTTGAGAGCAGCTCACTCCTGGATGATTCAGAGATGTTAAATGTGTTTGTCAGCGCGCTGTCATACACTAAAAGTGCAGAGTGACAGCGGCAGATGGAAGACGTCGCAAACACTACTGCGGCTTGTCACACACACTCAAGCATCTGTTTTAGGGCACAAACACTCACTGCTGACTATAAACACTGGCATATTCACTTAATATTACCAGCAAGCTCGTGTGGAATCTGCTTCTGTAGGTTTGAGTTCAAAGAGCCTCTCCTCAGTTTGTCATTAACCTTTCGGCCTGTCTGTACACACACACCTGCTACACACACACCTGCTGCGATATAACCGTGTCAGATATCCATAACAGGGTGGAAACATCTCTCACAGACCTATAGGAAAGAAGAACAAACGAAATCTCTTAAGACAGTAAATACATTACACACAGTATTTTGCTGATGTTTCAAACTGTGCTGAAAATGATCCGAGTTTGTTTTATATCTCTATGCTATTACAGTATTCCATCAAATATTAACTTATTTGTGCTTCACCAATATTGCAAAAACAAACATACAAATCAAATATAAATATATACGACTGTTTTCAACATCGATAATGATCATAAATATTTCTTGAGCAGCAGATCAGCATATTAAAATGATTAGTGAAGGATCATGTGATACTGAAGACTGGAGTAATGATGCTGAAAATCCAGCTTTGATCACAGGAATAAATTACATAATAATGTTTCACAATTTTACAGTTTTTGTAATAAGAGAGAAGAAGCATTTAAAAAAAATCATAATTATTTTTCATTTCTGATCGGTAGTGTTTGTGTGTGTGTGTGTGTGTGTGTGTGCGCGCGCGCATGTGTGTGTATATATTTTTCATAACTCTTCCTTTTTTGTGAAACATCATAAAAAGAAGCATACTTTACCTTCATCAAGTCTCTTGATCAATAAAATGACCCCCACACACCAATGGATGGATGAACAGATGATAGAAGGATGGATGAACAGATGATAGATGGATGGATGAACAGATGATAGATGGATGGATAGATGGATGGATGGACAGACAAACGAAAGAACGATGAATGGATGATCGAATGATAGAACAATGGATGGATAGATGGATGGATGGATGGATGGATAGATAGCACGATAGATGGATGAATGATAGAACAATGGCTGGATAGATGGACAGATGACAAACTGATGGATGGTTGGATGGATGGATGATAGAACGATGGATGGATAGATGGACAGATGATGAATTGATGGATGGATGATAGAACGATTGGATGGATAGATGGACAGATGATGAATTGATGGATGGATGGATGGATGGATGGATGGATGGATGGATGGATGGATGGATGGATGGATGGATGATAGAACGATGGATGGATGGATGGACTATAGAACGATAGTATGATGGATGGATGGACAAATGATAGAACAATGGATGGATGGACAGATGATAGAACGATAGAATGATGGATGGATGGACTGATGGATGGACAGATGATAGAACAATGGATGGCTGGACAGATGATAGAACGATAGAATGATGGATGGATGGATTTACATGATAGAACAATGGATGAATGAATGGATGGATGGACAGATGATAGAACAATGGAATGATGGATGGATGGACTGATGGATGGACAGATGATAGAACAATGGATGGTTGGACAGATGATAGAACGATAGAATGATGGATGGATGGATTTACATGATAGAACAATGGATGAATGAATGGATGGATGGACAAATGATAGAACAATGGATGGATGGACAGATGATAGAACAACAGAATGATGGATGGATGGACTGATGGATGGACAGATGATAGAACAATGGATGGATGGAGAGATGATAGAACGATAGAATGATGGATGGATGGATTTACATGATAGAACAATGGATGAATGAATGGATGGATGGACAAATTATAGAACAATGGATGGATGGACAGATGATCGAACAACAGAATGATGGATGGATGGACCGATGGATGGACAGATGATAGAATGATGAATGAATGGATGGATGGATGGATGGATAGAATGATAGAACAATGGATGGATAGATGGATGGATGGATTAACATGATAGAAGGATGGATGGATAGATGGACAAATGATAGAATTATGGATGGATGGATGGATGGATGGATAGATGGATGGATGGATGGATGGATGGATGGATGGATGGATGGATGGATGGATGGATGGATGGATGGATGGATGGATGGATGGATGGATGGATGGATAGATGGATAGATAGATAGATAGATAGATAGATAGATAGATAGATAGATAGATAGATAGATAGATAGATCTCTCTGTGGTTATCAATCCAGACGTACACTAGAGCTGATCTATTCCACAGCTCAGGAGTGTTTATGTAAATACACGCATCTGCGGTCAGAAGCTCATATTTATCACACAAGCCTCTCTCTCTCTCTCTCTCTCTCTCTCTCTCTCTCAGAGCAGGGGAGAGGAAAACAGTAAGCAAAGCACAGAAAGGGGAAGAGAAAAGGGGCAAAAGCTGGAGATCAGTCCTCAGAGCGTCCCACAGGGCAGAGGCAATTTTCAGCTCTACTGAGCCAATTCCACAACGACTGAAGTCCGAACGGCTGACAAAACTTATTCATAAACGCCAAACTCCTCCATTCTGTCATTCAGCACCGCCGGCTCACACTGGACCCGAGATCAGAGAAACTCCATTAGGAAGCGGCGGCGGGATGGGAATGCGGCATCGGCCCGAATAATTCTGAGTGGAAATGAGGGCAGTTTGTCATTATGAAACAAACAGCCGGCCGCTGCAGAACAGAATATGCGGACGCTTAATGGCTGGAGCTCAGTCCATTACAGCCGATTAGTCCAGCAGCTCCAGCTCTCAGGACTCCAGGAGCTGAAGATCACACCCTAAACACCTGATCAAAGCACAAAGAAAGAAACACCAAACATTACTTTCACTCATTTCACTCAAATAAAAGGCATGTCGAAAACGGAAAAGTATGTTTTCGTGTGAATACAACTTTTTACAGTGTGCAAAAAGTACCTCATGTTTCAGGCGGTCCCAATAGTTCAATTGAATTGGATGGACAGATGATAGAACGATGGATGGATGGACAGATGATAGAACGATGGATGGATGGACAGATGGATGGATGGAGGGATGGATAGATGATAGAACGATGGATGGATGGACAGATGATAGAACGATGGATGGATGGACAGATGATAGAACGATGGAGGGATGAATGGATGGATGGATGGACAGATGATAGAACGATGGATGGATGGACAGATGATAGAACGATGGAGGGATGGACAGATGATAGAACGATGGATGGATGGACAGATGATAGAACGATGGAGGGATGGACAGATGATAGAACGATGGATGGATGGACAGATGATAGAACGATGGAGGGATGAATGGATGGATGGATGGACAGATGATAGAACGATGGATGGATGGACAGATGATAGAACGATGGAGGGATGGACAGATGATAGAACGATGGATGGATGGACAGATGATAGAACGATGGAGGGATGAATGGATGGATGGATGGACAGATGATAGAACGATGGATGGATGGATGGATGGATGGATGGACAGATGATAGAA
>JARQWZ010003162.1:170000-176979 GCA_033150135.1 Gobio occitaniae
GGTTAATTTTGCCCCATGGCGCTCATATGGGAACCGTTCCTTTTTTTTTTTGCTCTAATCCTGATTTTTAATACAAAGAGGAAAGGCACGACTGAGCCAGGGAGATTAAACTGACAGTCCCAATTTGTCGTTTTCCTGATGTTTTCAGTCCAAAGGATCAAACAGCTTCTGAATTCATACAACCTGTTGTGTGCAGTCATCCGTGAGGCACAAATGTCGGCCACGGCTATTTTTAGGACCATTAGGGGGTTTTTTTGCCCTCTGACACGATTTGCAAGACATTTGCCCCTAAATCTCCTCACTTCACTGCGAGAAAAAAAGAAGAAAATGTTATGAGTATGACATAATATAATGTTATATAATACAAAAAAACATATATTTTTAACCAAACATGGACACTATAGTTCATTTGTGTAAGTGAGGAGAGCAAAATAAAGTAAACCGTGACATATTACACCCAAAAAATTCTTCAAGCTGTGAAAAATTTGGGAGCAAAATGATTCAGACGCGTTTGAATGAATCGACTCAATGACTCACTCAGCGTTTGAATGAATCGACTCAATGACTCACTCAGCGTTTGAACGAATCGACTCAATGACTCACTCATTCAGAAGGTCAGCGTTTGAACTAATTGACTCAATGACTCACTCATTCAGATGGTCAGCGTTTGAACTGATCGACTCAATGACTCACTCATTCAGAAGGTCAGAGTTTGAACTAATCGACTCAATGACTCACTCATTCAGATGGTCAGCGTTTGAACTAATCGACTCAATGACTCACTCATTCAGACGGTCTGAGTTTGAACTAATTGACTCAATGACTCACTCATTCAGATGGTCAGCGTTTGAACTGATCGACTCAATGACTCACTCATTCAGACGGTCTGAGTTTGAACTAATCGACTCAATGACTCACTCATTCAGATGGTCAGCGTTTGAACTAATTGACTCAATGACTCACTCATTCAGACGGTCTGAGTTTGAACTAATCGACTCAATGACTCACTCATTCAGAGGTCAGCGTTTGAACTAATCGACTCAATGACTCACTCATTCAGACGGTCTGAGTTTGAACTAATCGACTCAATGACTCACTCATTCTGACAGTCAGCGTTTGAACTGATCGACTCAATGACTCACTCATTCAGACGGTCTGAGTTTGAACTAATCGACTCAATGACTCACTCATTCAGATGGTCAGAGTTTGAACTAATCGACTCAATGACTCACTCATTCTGATGGTCAGCGTTTGAACTGATTCGACTCAATGACTCACTCATTCAGAAAGTCAGAGTTTGAACTAATCGACTCAATGACTCACTCATTCAGATGGTCAGCGTTTGAACTAATTGACTCAATGACTCACTCATTCAGATGGTCAGCGTTTGAACTATCGACTCAATGACTCACTCATTCAGATGGTCAGCGTTTGAACTAATCGACTCAATGACTCACTCATTCTGACAGTCAGCGTTTGAACTAATCGACTCAATGACTCACTCATTCAGAAAGTCAGAGTTTGAACTAATCGACTCAATGACTCACTCATTCAGACGGTCAGCGTTTTGAACTAATTGACTCAATGACTCACTCATTCAGAAAGTCAGAGTTTGAACTAATCGACTCAATGACTCACTCATTCAGATGGTCAGCGTTTGAACTAATTGACTCAATGACTCACTCATTCTGACAGTCAGCGTTTGAACTAATCGACTCAATGACTCACTCATTCAGATGGTCAGCGTTTGAACTAATCGACTCAATGACTCACTCATTCAGATGGTCAGCGTTTGAACTAATCGACTCAATGACTCACTCATTCAGATGGTCAGCGTTTGAACTAATCGACTCAATGACTCACTCATTCAGAAAGTCAGAGTTTGAACTAATCGACTCAATGACTCACTCATTCAGATGGTCAGCGTTTGAACTAATTGACTCAATGACTCACTCATTCAGAAAGTCAGAGTTTGAACTAATCGACTCAATGACTCACTCATTCAGATGGTCAGCGTTTGAACTAATTGACTCAATGACTCACTCATTCTGACAGTCAGCGTTTGAACTAATCGACTCAATGACTCACTCATTCAGATGGTCAGCGTTTGAACTAATCGACTCAATGACTCACTCATTCAGATGGTCACAGCGCCACCTATTGGTGGTTTAGTTTAATCTTTCCAACATTTTCTTATTTGTATATTCAAACATATTAAAACACACTCATAACATTATTTAAAGAAGTTTGATTGGTGTCTTATTCTAATTTAATTTATTGATCAAATTTAAGAATATAAAATGAAAGCTGAAGCTTAGCCTATATTTAATAAGATTAGGGGGGAAATGCCCTTTATAAAAGGTAAAAATATAACAAATATGCAGATTTAAATATGTCAAAGCTGATTGAACACTGGTGAGAATAATTTATATTTACAACACATAAAAAAAGCAAATTTTTTACACGGACAAGTGAACCGGCTTAATGTCGAGCCCTGAACTGTGATAATGTGAAAAATGTTGAAGGTGTCTGAATACATTGTGTTGATCTGCCTTTATATACTTGCTTTGTCATTTTTAATCAGATACAGTAAAATAACACCAATGGGAATCTTGCATGGCCCTAAAAACAGCCTAAATGTTCTTCTTGATGCATAATATATTTTCTAATTATTTGGTTTTGGGCTGAAATGTAACCTGGACATGTTCTATATACAACTAGTTATTCTGTTAAAGGCACAATATGTAATTTTTCGCCGCTAGATGTCTCTTATTTCACACAAAGGCGTGTCTTGATGACTTGATTGGGTGGGGCTTTTATTCTGTTGTGAGCGCTTCCTCTTCTTCCGCTCGTGTGTGTGTGTGTGTGTGTGTGTGTGTGTGGTAACGCAGTGCTGTTTTATCACACACATGTGAGTGTGTTAAAGTGATGTTATAATGCGACTCTGAGACACTTGTTCACACTGCAGTGAGCGAGATCATATTAGGCGGTAAATCAACACACCAGATTTAAACATTAAGACTAACGGTGTTGAGCTGGAGAACAATGATGAGTTTCTGTCCATCAATGATCCAAACAGTGGCTAATAAAACATATCAGATATTAAAGCGGCTTTGGGGTTTCCATGGTTACTACACAATAACACCGCGGGGATGATGTCATTGATAGGCAACGCACGGGCCGTGTCCTGGTTAAAATCACTTGTTTCTCTGGATTTAAACATTCTTGGAAACATTTGGGATAATGCAAGTACACAAGTCAACAAATATATACATTGTTCTAGTGGTTTTTGGATATTTTAAATCCAAAAATCTTTACATATTGTGCCTTTAAGAACCCCGAGACCAAACACGCCGAGCTGAAAAAAAACATATAATGAAAAATGTAATCTTCAAACAACCATAAAAGTCGATTCGAGAACCCTGTGTAGCACAAATGCTTCCTGGCAGAGTGTACACTAAGCAGGACTGAGGCAAACGGACGCGCGCGAGCGCGTGCACACACAGTGTAATTGAATGCTGCTGAGATGGATCAGACAGCGGCGCGCGTGCTTGTTGACTTTAAAGCAGAAGTTGAAAGCCACGAGCGCTTTCAAGTTCGAGCAGTGCTTAAAATTTCACTTTCACTTAATTTCATCCGTTTCATTATTCACATTAGTTGAAATCACAACCCTTCACATTGTAATTGACGTGATGAGTTGGCACTCTAACAGGATATTTCGACGTTTAACGAGTGTGTGGTCATCAAAAATGCCCCAAAATAATTGGTTCCATGTTCAATTACACTAAGCCACCGAATATTAAATCACATTAAACTACACGGTTCAACAACTTCTCTGTTTCCATGGAGACCAACATATTTCCACATTTTTACCACATATTTCTTTGAAATATGACTTGAATATTAGCTTCTCTTGTTTCAAATTGAGATTCTGTGTGAAGCACACAGTTGGAAAGTATTAAACCACACACTTACTGGAATAATTACCGCTCTGGAACAGAAGAATACGCCGCGTTTTTCAGGAAAACCACAATATTCATGAATTCCCCTCAGATGAACGCTCTCCGTCTTCATGCTGATTTCTGTTAACAAATGCGACTGCCAGATGTCCTCATTTGGGTTTATTTTGGTGGTTATTCGATTATTTTTTATGTTATACATAAGAATTATTACTTCACAAAAGTATTGTGAGGTAAACTCTAAGCGGCGCGTAACGTCAAGTCACGCGCTTACCGCCGTTTCCCTTTCAGGCGCGTGTCAGTGATTTCAGCGCGAAAATATTATAATTTCACTCTATATTTTGTTTGTATATATTAAGTGATAAATAAAACCATAGACATATTATTATTTCAGCACTCAAGATGAAATTGAAAAAAAAATCGGTAACACTTTACAATCGTGTTTAATTTGTAACTATTAACATTATTTAATGTATTAACTAATGTGAATGGACAAAATATTTATTAATCATTGTTATTAAAAATACAGTCGTTCATTGTCAGTTCACAGTGCATTAACAAATACAGCGTTTGATTTTAATAATGTATTAACAACAATCCAGATGAATGCTGTAGAATTGTTATTCACTCTTAAATCATGTAAACTAAAGTAGTTAACTAATGAAACTTATTGTAAAGTGTTAGCTTACCAAAAAAATATGAATAAAACATTATAAAAATGACATATCACATTATTAATTTTGAATGATTACCAGGCCTATAAGTTTCTGTTATTGGTAAACCAATACTAGATGACAATAACATTACCAGCTTTGCTACTCCCTGATACATGAAAATAATCAGTACAGTGTTGTAATCTGAGCACAGTGTTCATATCGTTAGCTAGCGTTATCTATAAGCTAACACTGGTCTCTCTCCGAGACACATGCCCTGTTCTCCATTGTTTCTCCTCACACAACAACTCAATTTGTCTCCTGTAATCGTTGTTCTGTCTAGTTCTGGTCTGTCCCTAATTGTGTGTCATAATTGTATGGCTGTGGTCTTCAATATGAGTATTAAAAAACATTTATAATGTCCGCAGCGTCCGAGCTGTCATTGCGATCCATTGTTTTCCTATCGTTGAAATTCACAGCACTCCCTCTCGTTACGTCACGTCCGGTTTTGGCATTTTTAGATGCGGAAGTGAAATTTTCCTCACAAAAATGACTCAAAAGCCTTAATAGCGTATTTATAAGTATATTTTATAGAAAATCTAGTTCCTACATTATTTTTCTATACATTGACTCACTGGAGTCTTTAACCCTGCAATATGCCCCTTAGGAACACTTCACTTTTTTTGAAAATAGGCTCATTTTACAAGTCCCCTAGAGTTAAATAGTTGAGTTTTACCGTTTTTGGATCCATTCAGCCGATCTTTGTATCTGGCGGTGGCACTTTTAGCATAGCTTAGCATACATCATTGATTCTAAACAGTCCATTAGCATCACATTCAAAAAATGACCAAAGACACTTTCAATATTTTTCCTATTTAAAACTTGACTCTTCTACAGTTACATCGTGTGCTAAGACCAACTGAAAATGAAAAGTGGCGATTTTCTACACCTATATGGCTAGGAACTACTTTCTCATTCCTGCGTAATAGTCGCGGATCTTCGCGGCCATACCATGGCTGCAGCGGCGCAATGATTGGTTGGTATTCTGTGGAACATGGTGGGTAGTTACACCTTCGACTTACTATCACAGCCCTTTACAACACACAGAACCATGGCTAATCACAGCTAAATCCACAACACAATTTGTCGGCTGCAAGCCTGAAACTTTCTCTGCAACTACACAAACTTAGTGCCAGTCACATTGAAAGTTCCCAAGCTGGGCTACTTTCAGACGCTGTAATATCATTGCGCCGCTGCAGCCATGGTACGGCCGCGAAGATCCGCGACTATTACGCAGGAATGAGAAAGTAGTTCCTAGCCATATAGGTGTAGAAAATCGCAACTTTTAATTTTCAGTTGGTCTTAGCACACCGATGTAACTGTAGAAGAGTCAAGTTTTAAATAGGAAAAAATATTGAAAGTGTCTTGGTCATTTTTTGAATGAGATGCTAATGGACTGATCAGAATCAATGATGTATGCTAAGCTATGCTAAAAGTGCTACGCCAGATACAAAGATCGGCTGAATGGATTCAAAAACGGTAAAACTCAACTATTTAACTCTAGGGGACTTGTAAAATGAGCCTATTTTCAAAAAAAGTGGAGTGTTCCTTTAATGAATGTCTTTAAAAAATGAAAGAATGATGGACATTTATGGTACTCTTATGTAAAAATGTTCTGTTAAAAACATTTTCATATCTTTTGATACCATGGTACTGTCACAGTACTACTATATATTTATATTAAGTGCATTGTTTGTCTTTTTTCATTTTGGAGTATCTTACAATCGCGTGAAGAGATGTTTTTATCACTTTGCAACACACTAAATGTCCTCTCTCTCCCCTATAGGTGTCGGAAGTCATACGTCCAGCCCATAGTAAACTGACCAGCGTGGGCACCATGGATACAATTAACTTCACCTTCTGGAACGCCTCTGAGGGCAACGAGACCATTGAGACAGTGGACGAGAGCCCGTATAAGACAGTGGAGGTGGTGTTTATTGTACTGGTGGCCGGCTCGCTAAGTCTGGTGACCGTTATTGGCAACATCTTGGTCATGCTCTCCATCAAGGTAAACAGAAGCCTGCAGACCGTCAACAACTACTTCTTGTTTAGCCTGGCCTGTGCTGACCTCATCATTGGCCTTTGCTCTATGAACTTGTACACGGTCTACATTGTGATTGGATACTGGCCGCTCGGCCCGGTTGTTTGCGACTTGTGGTTGGCGCTGGACTACGTGGTTAGCAATGCCTCGGTCATGAACCTGCTGATCATCAGCTTCGATCGGTACTTTTGCGTCACTAAGCCACTCAGCTACCCCGTGAAGAGGACGACTAAAATGGCGGGCATGATGATCGCAGCGGCATGGTT